>QKYT01000350.1:0-23226 GCA_003550305.1 Glomus cerebriforme | reverse complement strand
ATATAACACTTCCTGAAAATCATGAAACTGGTTTAACAAATGAAGAAGTTATAACTGAATATAGGTGTTTATAAAATAAATATAATATTCTAATATATTCTTTTGGTTTTTAATACTCCACAAATGTTTTATTTTAAATATTAAATCCTAATTATAATAAAACTTTACTATTTAATATAATCATTTAAAAATTTATTCAGTTAAATTAAATTTAATTATATTAATTATTATATTTAATTATATTAATTATTATATTTAATTATATTAATTATTATATTTAATCCTAAATAATAAACCTATTTAGAGCTCCCTGTTATGTTCAAAGTTAACTTGTTTAATATAGTTTTATCACCTGAAGATAAGATAATATTTATCTCCTCTAACCTTCCATAATAATTCCATTGTAAAATACATTCAGTACTCTCTTAACACATTCTTCTAAACATTTATTTCTACATCTATTTAACCAGTTATAATCTATTGGCTTTTTTCATAATGAAAAATCAATCATATTATGAATCACTAAAGCCTAATTAAATATCTGGTGCAAAAACTTTCCAGTATAAAGTGAAAGTCTTTAATAAATTTGGTTAATTTCTATATATAACTGTAATCTATTGTGGATCTGATGCTGTTTCTATATCAATTAAACAAATCTGTTTTAAAAGTCTTGGATTGTTCTTCCAATGAAGAGTTATACAAATAGTGAATACCCAATCTTTATTATATTAGACAATAGGGATTTCACCTATTCCATATGAACTATAGGTTTCTATGTCCCATGTGAAGACAAGTGTATGATTTTTTATAAGTACTGAAATCAGAAAGTGATCTTTCAATGTGACTACATTCTCGATAGAATAAAAATTTTCTATTGAAATGTAAAATACATATGCGCAGAGAGAACTTCCTCTTGATAAATACTTATAATTTCTTAACATTGACCAATCTGAAAGCATAATACCATACTCACAAACTACCTTGTGATAATATGTGAATTAATCATTTGAGGCTATAATATATTTTTTTTCTTGAATTACTTTCATTGCAATCTTTCTTTGCTTAGTATTAGTTGTGTAAATATACAAATATGTCTTTTTATCAGGATGGTAACCACAAAATGGGTATGCTTTATTCTGAACCATTTTGTCATGCCAAAGAGGATAGCTCTTATTTTTGTCTCAAACAAATCAGAAGATAAGTCTTTTAGCACAAGAATATCAAATTTGTCAGATATCCAAAGGATAATTGGATATGGATAAAAACAAATTTATGTAATAATATTGATGGACAATATCTAAATAATCCACAATTGTTCATTAACCAATTATCTGAGAAATCCTATCTGATATTATCCGTTATCTAAAATATTCAGATTTTTGGATGGGTATCTGTAATCTGGCAGATAATGGTTTAATAGATTGGAATACTACCATTATTAAAACAACTGCTTTTTGTCCATTGATAAGAGGACCATAGAGATGCAATATATACTAAGCCTGACTGTTTATGAATTCAGTAGATTCTTTCACATTAACAGCCATAAATAAAATTTCTTGGCAACTAGATAGAACATTATCAAGGATTGCAGTTAATCCCTTATCATTTTTTGCAATTATATCTAGGGATTGGAATCAATTCAATCGAAAATCAAATCTTGAGAATCGATTAAAGATTCGATTAATCATTTCTAAAATTCGATTTAACGATTTGATTTTTGATTTTCAATTAATTGAATTGAATCGAATTTATATAAATATAATTTCTTGAGAAATTATATTTTTGTGGCGCAGCAATTTCGACATGTAAATTTTAAGTTAATTTTACTAAAATAAACTTTATCATTATTATAAAATATGAAATAAACTTTATTATAAAATATAAAACAGACTTTATTATAGGATATAAAACAAACTTTATTATGAGATATAAAACAAACTTACTTATGAGATATAAAACAAATTTATTATGAGATATAAAATAAATTATTACAAGATATAAAATGAAGATATAAAAATTAAAATGTTTTTAAAATATATTAATATAATATAATTTCATTAACAAAAAGAAAATAAAATTTAAATTCATTTTTCAGTTCCCAAATATATTTATGTAGTTCCTATTTCTTTTTAAAAACATAAGTTTATTGATGATATTTGAATCCAAGCGAGTTTTTTGAGAAGTAACTAAATTATTGGCATCTGAAAAAAGTCTCTCTGATGGGACTGATATAGAGCAGGCAATTCTGGTAAATTAAGATAATGTTGAATTTCATTCTTTATTGGTGTGACATTTCTCTCATTTTTTTTCTTCCAAAAGTTTCCCATTGCTGTCAAATTAATTTGATCTTCACTAGATCTTACAGAAACATTAGGAATTAAATTTTCTTTCAGAATTTCATATTCTATTTGCAATTAATTAATAACTTCATCATGCATTTCTTGATTGACAAAGTCTAGGCTTTTGAAACGAAGATCAAGAAATGATCCTTTTAAACAAAGTTCTTGAAGAAACTCCCATCTTGCTTGTAAATCTTCTAAGATTGCTTCTTTGCAACTTTTTGCTATCTTAGTTTCCATTTGATTAAATTCAGTTTCAAGTTTTTCTTTTAAATTACACATACTTGGATATATTAAACCAATAGTTGGATATGTTGCACCACTTAAAAGACATGTTATACTTTCAAAAGGGCTTAATAGTTTTACCAATTCTTTGATCACCTTCCATTCATATGCTGTTAGATATAATTCTTCTAATTTATCACCCTCCTTGTGAATACGTGAACTTCTATCATTAATTAAAGAAGTTTTCAACATTGAAATTGCTAGTTTAAGAATTATAAGTCTTTGAAAAGCATATAAAGTTGAATTCCAATAAGTATTATTTGCCTTTACTACATCAAGAAAAATAAGATTTTCAGCTTCTTTTTCTAATTCTTCATCATCTTTTTGTAATTGTTGATGCCGATATAAGTAAACTTGTGATTCTCTTAATTGTTATTTCTTTTTATCATTTGCTAAAAAAGCAATAAGACACTTACATTTGTCAATTAATATTTTTGCTATTTCCAATCCTTTTCCAATGCTCAGCTGAAGTGTATGTACTGCATATGGGATTCTTTTACCAATTTTCATGTCTTTACATGCTTTCTTTATATTTGAACCATTATCAGTTACTATGGCCATAATTTTTGATCTAATTTCCCATTCATCAAACAAATTAACTAAATGCTCTTGAATTTTAGTTGCACCATGTAGATATGGCAATTCTTCCATACTGAGAAATAATTCACATGGTTCAAATTTAGATGTTATCCAATGTACTGTAACACCTAAATAAGGTATATGTGCTGATGAACTCCATGCATCTAATGTTAAAGAAATATTTTCTAATTGTGAAAGTTGACTTTTAAGTGTATCTGTACCTGTTTCATATGCTGATAAAATTTGATCTTTAAGAGTTTTAGTACAAGGTACCTTGTAATATGGATCAAATTCATTTATCATTTTAATAAAATCTTTGTCTTCTACAATACTCAAAGGTTGTACTGTACTAATAACAAATCCAATGACATTTTTAGTTAATGATTCTTGTTTGGAATAAGGATGTGATTTAGATATTTCTTCTTCAATTAAGTTTTTAATGAGTTGTTGATCATCTTTTTGTAATGCATCCAAATAACTTGCTGCAGTACCTTTGGTAATATAATATACACCTGATAAATGTGTTTTCATTGAACTTAAAGAACCACACCATGAAAATAATTTTTCACAACCTTCAATTTGACAAATAACTTTAGCATTATTTTCAGTTTCTTTGAAGAATTTCCATATCCAACTTGTTTTAGGTCTTGTATTTTTATTTGGAGGTTTTCTTTTTTTTGAAAAACTCCTTTCATTGATATCAATATTTGCAATTTCATCAATTATATCATTATTATCAGATATTGTATGGTCACTAATTCTTTGTTCTGATTGTTCTGATTCAGCAGATGAAATATCTTCATAATCAGAATCATCATTATCATTTTGTGCTAATTTCTGTCTTTCTGCTTCTTCAGCTATTTGTCTATGTTTTCTTCATGTAGTAGTGGCCATATTTTTTTATAATGATGTGAAAAAAAGAAAATAAAGTTTATAATAGCACTATTTGCATCAAAATATTTATGTTGATCAATGTTGATCAATTTTTTAGTAATTTCAGTGTGATTTTTTTTACAATGGCGTAGTTATAAAAATAATTAGATTATTTTTATAATACAAAAATTATAAAAAATTTATTTTTTTAGATTCGATTTTTAGATTCAATTCGATTTTCAATTAAATCGATTCTGGTCAAATCGATTTCAATCCCTAACTATATCATTATGAGTTGGAATATCTATTAAGTATTTCTTACCAAAATAATGAATTACCTGTCCTTCCATTTTATTTTTTTTAGCTTCTGGATGAAAAAATAGGATGGCATGTTGAGAACTCTGAAAGTTCAGATTGGAATATTTTTTAGATAACTTTTGAAAGGTATACTATATCCTAAACTTAGGATATATTATTCTAGAAAAAAAGTTTAAATAAAAAATAATTATAGAAATATAAAAGATAGTCAATGAGAGCTGAATTTATCTGCCAATATCTTTTTAACGAAGAGAATATATGTGGACGAGCTTGTAATAAACAAGAAGGATGCAAAATCTATTAGAAAAGGTATTAGCGAAACTCTTGCAAACAATATGAAAAACTAATTACCTCAATCCATGATATGTATAATTTATATATAGATAAGTATCATTCAAAAATATATTATCATAAGAAAAAACTAAATATCTTAAAAAAATCTGTTCTAGGAAAATTTGACCTAGGAAATTTTTGACTTTTAGGAACAAAAGCAAAATAGCAAATTAACTTTATTAGATTGCTAAAATGCTTTCTTAATTAGTCTGCCCTAGGTGTTCTAAGTAGTCTAAAAAATTTTGAATTTCTTTACTTTTTTATTTTTTTTTATTTTTTATTTTTATTTATAACATACCAAAAAGAATAGCATAGAAAAAATTTATTTTTTTTTTAGAACTTTATTTTTTTACTAAAGCACCTAGGATACTTAGAAAAGAAAGTGAAGGAATATGTCAAGCAAAACAAAAAAAGAATATTTTCTCATATAACAAACTCTAAGAAGTGACTCAATAAAATTTCCAATATTTTTTTTAGAATAGAATTGCAAATAGTGCATATAAAAATCTTATTTCACATCTTAATATACCTGAAAAATATGAATGCACTCTAATAATGCAAACTTTGAAACATAAAATTGGCATAATTATATTGGCAACTAATAGGCAATAATTAGGTTGCAAATGGCATACTTTCTGGTAATCAAATAAGTTAAGCAAATTAACTTTATTAGATTGTTAGAATGCTTTCTTGATTGGTCTGCTCTAGGTATCTTAACTGACCTTTCAGTCACATAACTAATTACATGACTGATTATATAACTCACAGAAAGTAGTTTAAAACTGGTATATTTAGGTTATACTATAATAAATATATTTATAATTAATCTATTATAATGGAAAACTTGATAAAGAAAAAAGCTTTAGAATGATAAAATAAAACTAAGATAAATAATAGACATAAATAAATAGATGAAAAAACTGTTACAATTAGATTATGAAATCAGATTAAGGCATTATAATTAGATTATAAAATTAGGTTATATAGTGATATATAGATTAAATGGATATATATAAGGTATATAGTAATATATAGGTTAAATGGGTATACATAGGATATATAGCGATATATAGGTTAAATGGGTATACATAAATTATATGGCTACCTCATAACCTAAATTAAATTATTACCATATAATATAATTATATTATATGGTAATGGCTACTACCTTAGCAGAAATCCCCTCAAAATAAACTAATTTCTATTAGCTCAAAGTTAATATAAATCTATAAAATTGAGAAGACTATTTATACAAATCATGCATTAAGGCTTCAACTCTAACTCTTGAAAAGAATCTTTATCCTTGATATACCTATTGCAAAAAAATAAATACTTGCTAATAGCCATTTAAATCTAATCCACATATTTACATACCCTGATTTAACATTTATGTTTTCGCATACTTTTTAATTTTTTTTTTATATTTTTTAATAATATAACATATTACATCATCTTAAGGAGCTAAAATTAAGGATTATCATCTGTGAAATAAAAACTAAGGAAATATAACAACAAGAAAACCAATTACTAACAGATGATTGACTGTTAATCAATATTCCAGTATCTTTTTACATCCTGCTTAAAATACTACTCCGTCTGATTTGAAAAAAATAAAATATTAAGATCAAAAAATTTTTTTTTCACAATATACAATATATTCCTTCATTAATTCAGTTATTTTTTTTCATGAGTCTTGCAAATACTGATGTTTTTCTTTACATATCTACAAAATAAATTAAAAATTTTATAAAAGGAATAATTCACTAAACAATTATGCTAGAAAAGATTCTTCTTACTATATTAAGTCCATATATCAACTCTGCAAAAAATTGCTTTACTTTCAAAAAAACTTTATGCTAGACCCACTTTTAGATCTACCAAAAACAGTTATAAGTCCTACTTTTTCATCTTTAAAAAACAAACAGCCTTTCAGATATTAACTTGAAATAAAACATAGGTAACTGGAAGTTATTATAAACCAGACTTATGAAGAAACTTGATAAACTAGAGACTATTATCCATACTTCATTCTTAAAGCTTTTTAATTAACTTTAGTGACATAAAACAATTTTTTCTAAGACTAAAAGACTATTTTTTTAATGCAAAATAGCAAAAACGCAACTTTTCTTTTTTAAACTTCTTAAAGAAATGGATGTAAAAATTAGCAAGAAGAGTTATCCCCATGAAATTGATAATTATTTAAATAATCTAAAAATACTGATCTATTAATTTGGTAAAAAATTCATCAAAAAGAGTATTCTATACTTTTTTTAATGGTAAAAGATTATCTAATTATATAGGTTACAAAACATTTCCTTAGAGCAAGTATTTTCTGTAGTAAAAAATGCAATTACATAAACTAGAAACAGATTAAATCTTAATACTGCAAGTAGTATTATGATCTATTAATCTATCAATCTGTGAATTTATTCAATTTGAATTCTATCTGGATTATTTAGTAGATGAATTATAGATAGATAATAGATGATCTGACAGATAATTCAAATGATCTATTATTTTTTTTTATTTTTTTTTTTTAAAAAAAAAAAAAAATTTCTGAAAAAAAACTGAATTGAATATTTGAAATCTAATACATTTAGATAATATTTTACATTCAGATATATCTGAATGATATCTGAATGATATCTGAATGAATTTGAGAATCCATTTTGGATATTTGGATTATTATAGATCAGATTGATAAATCACAATTCATTTAAATCATAATACTAACTGTAAGAGTTGTAAGAGTAAATTTATTTCTTAAAAGTTAAAAGTTTAATTGAAAATGAAATGAAAATTAAGATTATTTGACAAAATTAAGGGGTTTAGCAAATAGATGAAATGATAAAATATATTAATTTGATAAAACTATATTAAAATCTTAATTAAAAGTTAGTAAAACTTGTCAAAAGGTAAAACCTATCAAAACCTATTATAAATGGTGAAACTGATAAAATTTTATGAAACTATAATAAAACTATAATAAAATTTGGTAAAATTAAGTACAGGATTTTAGAAGAGTTTAGATAAGCAATCTTAATAGAAATTAAAGAAAGTAATAGACTAATAGTGATGATAATAATGATGATAATAATAATACTTATAATAATGATAGTAATAGTGATAATAATGGTAGTAGTAATGGTAGTAGTGAAAGTATTAATAATAATAAAAGTGATTAGTAAAAATAATTAAAAGAAAAATAATTTTTATTTTAATTATTATTATTAATATAAAATATAATATTAATTTTCTAAAAGTATTAAAATCAGAATTATTTTTTTGAGGTTAAAGTAGCAAATTCTGCAAAAAAAAGTATTAATAAAAGAAAAATTTTCAAAGATAAACTAAAATAATTGAAAACTTATAAAAAGTTTAATCAAGTAAAAATTAACTAACATTCACTGATTTATAAAATTTACAAAAAATAAATGAAAAAAATTAGAATCAATTAATAAAAAAAAAATTAGAATATATAATATTCATTATTAATAAAAAGAAAAACCAAATATCAATAAAATTTACAGGAGTGTAAACTAAAAAATTCAACTTTTAGTTATTTAAAATTTACAAAAAAAAAATAAAAGAAATTAAAATTAACTAGTGAATGAGAGTTAAAACACATAAATTTTATTAATTAGTAAAAAGAAAATGTAAAATAAAAATCTAAAAAGCATTCTTTAATACTAATTAAAATTTAATAAAGTTCAAACTAAAAAAAGCTAATATCCAGTTATCTATAAGCAAAAATTTGTAAAAAAAAAAATAAATAAAATTAACAAAAAAGGTTTAAATATATTTAAAATTTTATTTATTAACAAAAAAAAAGAGAACTTTAGCTACTTCTTAATAATATAATATTAGTTAAAAGTCTTTAAATTTACTAGGACTTCAAGTCAAAAAAGAATGTTACTTCAAAGTCTTCAAAAAAAATAAAAGAAATTATTTAGCTAAGATAGTAAGATGGGATTTTTATAAAGCTATACAAGTCATATAATAGTATAAAGTCATGTTAATTATATTTGAATTTTTAGTAGAATTGCAGTCTGGATTATGGTCTTATAGGACCGATCAGTTCTGGTTCGTAGTTTAGTTCTAGACTGTGAACTGATTAAAATAGTAAAACTAGACTAAGAACTGGACCATTAATATCCCTATATAAATATCTCTTCCTGCAAGATCTAGATTTACCCTTAAATAAATATGTTTTGATATTAATTGTAAAAATTAAATTTTCATATTTTTCTCAAAGCTATTTAAATAATAGTTCTTTTAATCTTAGAAACTCTTTTTCTATTTATTTACAAACTTATATTTATTAATAATATTTATAATATGATTAGTTAATATATTAGTTGAAAATTTAAATAAAGTAAAAAAATTTCATATGTGGACAGTGTGATAACAATTAGCAAAATTCATATTATAATTTTTAATTTATATACTAGATTATATATTAGATAAGCAATTAATTAAAAAAAATTATAGTTTAATTTTATAATTTCTATAATTCATTATAATTTTGATTCCAATTTTTTTCAAAAATTTTTAAGTTTTTTTTGAAATATTTTTCTTTTTGAAAATTCTTTTGTATATCAAACACTTGTTGTATAAGAGGTGCTAGATCATGTGATGAACATAATTGATGTGAATTGATTTTATCTAATAGTGTTACATCAAGAAATTTGGAAACAGAAAGTCCTGAAGAAGTTGGAAAATTAAAAAGATATTCAATTTCTTCTTTACTGAAATATACATTTGAGAAAAAAAATTTAGCCATTGGATCTTTTTCTAAACGATTTCTAGCATTTTTAGAATCATTAAAAGTTAAAAGATCATTAACAAAAATCTGAATTTTATAAAATAAAGATTTATTTTCTATATGTAATTTTTCCAGTTCAGTTTTGTAATTCATTATTTTTAAAATGAAGAAACAGTTTAAGCATATATTTTACTTAGTATCTTTTGAAAATTTATAATATTTATAATGCTTTTATACAGTAATTCAAATGATAAGTCATTTTAATATTCAAATGACAAATTTTATTTTTTGGTTGAGGTCGATCGACCATTCCAAAAACGAATCAATTAAAATGTGTCATATAGACTCAGTGTTATAAGTGATTATAACATAAGAATGTTTGTTAATTTGTATGTCGTCTGACATGTACATGTGTAACAATCAATTTTTCTTATAGTAGTACATTTGTATTTAGCCAAACCAGCAACCATGGATCAAGTTTTTATAGAAACAAAGCTTACAACTCAACGACAATCATATCAAAATTTTACTCAAAGATGTTATTGATGTTGCTTTTCTTGCGTTGAATGAGAAAATGTGCAAAACTCACAAATTTGATTGCAAAACTGATGAAAAGCGTGAAGAGCAATGTAAGCACACGTTTGCATTTTAAACTCCCAAGCGTTTACAGTACTGCTCATTGTCTTAATTTATGTTTTATCCATCTCCATCACCAGCGTCATTACCTCTTCAAGGTGCATTAACTGTTGAAGATATCAATGATTCACGTGCTAATCAAGTTCGACCTTCAAAAAAAATCCAGAATGGCTCTTATTTATCCTAAATAGCATCTCAGAAGCTCCATTTTTTTTGGTAAGGTTCTGCAACCATATTATTTGTAAACAAATTCCTTAGCGTGTATGACTTTACATCAAATTCTTACAGACGTTTGGAACTGATCCTAAATAACTGGCCAAGTCTCCAGGAATTTTCAGATCACCTACTTGAAGTTTCAGAAAAGACCACGGATCAAAGTTGGAGAGTGTTGATTATTTGACTTTTTATTATTTTGTAAATTAAACAGCCTGAGGACCGTTTATACACAGGCTGTATGCTTGTTGGCAGGTCTCGTTTATATAGTCCAGAAGCAAAAATATTTTGGTTACTTCTGAAGGGATTTCGTGTCTGATTGCATTTTATCATTTTAATGGAGAAAAGAAGGGTGGGTGCGTCCTCATTTTGCTAAAAGTACAACCTTTCGGGAAGTTAGCAAAAATTGTCAAAATTTCCACCAAGCAAGTCGTTATGAAGAAGGAACTGGAAATCCTGTTCACAAAAACAAGAAGCTATTAAGAAAGAACTGGAAATTCTCTCCACCAAGAAAGATTATTGTGAAAAAGGAACTGGAAGTTGCACAGATTAGATTTATTTGTGATGCCATACCTGAAATTCACCTCTTTATGAACATCTAGGATTCTGTAATTCTTGGACGCGTATCACTGTATTGATGACATTATGATAACTATCATAAAGTTAGTGCATTGTTGCTTAAGCGCAAGTTGATAGCTGATGGAAATGGTAATTATACGGATGCAGAGGTGTCTTGAATGCAAAAAAAATCACGAAACATGAACTGAAAATAAATTATATATTCATTTTTTATCATGTATCATTTTTGTGTTCGCACAATTTCTCGAGTTTCGTTTGCAAGTTCCACTGATCTTTAACCATATGTTCTGAAGTAAATTAAGTGTGGTTTGGTGTATCGAAATAATATAATAAAATACTAGGTTAGTAGTGCAAATTTTTTTTTCTGAAATGGAACGAGCACGTGATTTTAAAACTACAATACTGTAGAAGTGTAGATACCATACGTATGATAACATACCATGCAGGTTCATGCACGTGCATCATGCGCATTTTAGCTTGTGAAATTATATATTTTACTTTAGAGAAAAGTATGATTGAAGATCGCACCATTTTGATTTTTTAAATGGCAAAAACTTCTTTGATTAATAAAAAAGTTAAACAGTGTAGTAGTTAGATGACATAAAAACAATATATTCGATTTGGTTAGAAAATTAAATTAATAGAAAGATACGATATTGTGTTCACGCATTTAAAAAAAAAAATAGAAAGATACGAGTAAGATAAAATATACGAGTGTGAGACAATGTAATGAAATAAACCTAAGTTACGTGATCACCATATATAACATTCCATTATCAGCTATGTTTGTAAGATGTAGGAGAATTGAATTCAGTCAAAAGTATTCAATATTATTAAGAACGATATAAAAAAGTAAATATCAAAATTTTCAACGATTTGGGATGTTATAACAGAAAGACGAAAATTTATTTGCAAATCATCTTAATTCTGGGTATTATAATTATTGTAGTCAAGTTACAAAAATGCGTGCAGTTGCTAATTTCTAAAAAGACATAATATGAAATTTGTAAATCATAAATGAATGTGAATTCTTGAATATCATGTTTTTTTTATTCTCATTTTTTTTTTGTCTACACTGTTCATAATATTTTTTTTTAAAAAGCCTCCGACTAATCTTGTGTAAAAAGTGTATTGAACCTCTATAATGTTCTATTATATATATAACGAATTATACAGTATGTTTCTTCGGAAAATCATGATTTCTCTGTAAACTTCAACGGCAAAAAACTTCCTGATTCGAATGTTGATCAAGATAAGTAATAAAAGGCGAAGAGAATGTCACATAAAATAAGATTATTAAAGGAGAAAGGGAAGGAAAAGGAAAGAAAAGAGGAAAGGGATAAGTAGAATTCTTATATATATATATATTCATCCTGCATCACTCCTGCATTCCTTCATATTGAACAATTTTAAAAAAGTTTTCTGATTTTAATCAATTGCGCGCACTATGAAATACTTCCTTATCTCTTTCGTTCTTACAATATTCATCATCTGTTCCGTAATGGTTTACAAAACCAGTGACCTTGAAGTGACCTTCATGTTTAGAACGAGGAGTTTTCCCAAACAATATGGTTTAAGGTAATCATATTTATATTTTGTAGTTTCGTACACAGACATTTCCAGATAAAATCTTTGTATGTATTCTGAGAGAAACTTTAAAAGCGATCAAACATTTATATCAACCGTTATTAAAACAAAAGTCTAGTGTACACGGATGAAAATTTTTTCAAATTGCCTATTCATTATTGCAATATAGGCAATTTGATTTGAATATCGTGTCAACACATTAGTGGTTATATTCTGGAATAGATTGTTTTAGCACTTCATTATCCGGCCTATAGATTAGACAGTGGTTTGACACGTCTTTGTATAACATATGGCATACACGATTACTATTTTGAGCTTTAGCCCAGTTCCATGAAAGACACGAAGCTATTTTATCTTTTAACTATCCACAATGATACAGTATCTTTACATATCACACGTTGATATATACAGATTTATATTATTTAAGAGAAGATTCGTCTACTACTATGTGTATATAGGAATCCAGAGATAACAGGTATAACGAGCGTTAACTGAGGTGTATTTTGATCTGTTTCTGTGACCACTGACTTTTTTCCGGGGAATCAACACTTATGATAAAATACAAGTTTATAAAGTATCGAATATAGGATATGAAAAATGTGAAGAATATAATCAAGCAAATACTGGATGATGCATGTAACGCAAAACGTTTCAACAAAATTTTGAAATTTGGAATAGCGGTAACGATGATATCGACAAATTAATTCAAGATACTCAATTATCAGCAAAAAGAATCCATGAAGTATTAGAGTGGAATACCTTATGATTTTATGATATTGGATGTATTGCAAAAGGCGGATTTGGCAACAAATGGATTGATGGATTTATATAATTCGAAAATATTTAATGAATTTGAAATATGATTTTACTAATGTATTTTTATAAAACGTATATTTTGATTACATCACACCATAAAATTATGGATTCTTAAATCCAATCACAAAAAATTATATGATTGTTTTGGAATGTGCAGAGAATCTGACCAATTATGGGATATTGTATAATAAAATTTTACTCATCATAATTTTCGCACACAATCTTATTATATAGTGTGTATGTTCCGCACATTTGTACAGATTTGCGTGATCACATCAGGATCTTGTATCACAGACTTTTACATGTCTGCATCGGAAAAAATATATGTATGCAAATTTATTATATATACAGTGCATATGAACCTTTATAATATGCGGAGCGATTAACAAATTATGTGAATAATTCTTCGCGATCATTTGCCAAGTACCGAAAAAGCAAAAGAATTGTAACAAAATTAGTTTAGAAAGTAACCATATTTGATGTTGTATCTACAGTCTAATTCATCGTCACGTGATCGTTGTAACGGAAAACAGCCACATGACCAAATTATTTTATCAGAAATGTAACATTCCTCTTGCAACCTAAAAAAAAATTTTTTTTTTCTCTCACAAATTTCAATAACAAAAAAAAATTTTCCGGCAAATAATACAACTGTTTCAGGTATATTACATAAACAATTGTACTTAAGAGTTTGGTTATCAATTAGATACTTTCTTTTCTTAAACAATATTTAAAGTTCATCACATTCATTCATTCATACGTTAAAATTTTCTCATTTCTCTGAGGCAAGTTATTAAAATTTTCTATAGTAATGATGACGTCATTTCCAAAATTACAAATCAAGTTCATTTTACAAGAAACTAACGATAATTTTATTATAACCAACGTTCGCAATTTCAGTTGACCAAGGATTTAATGTTAATTTGAAAAAAATAAATTTATAATTTTTTTTTTCATTGTAAATTAAAAACATTTTTCTCTAATTTCTTAATTGATTGGTGAAAGAGCACAATTTCGCACCGGTATGATAACAACAATTTTTAAAATTATATGGGTTTCAAATCGTTAACAGTCCGTATTGTTTTTGAATCCAGTACGTAATTTACGACAATGTCAACTAGAATCATCCCTCATTTACATTGGTATCATTCAAGGTATGTTTATTTTTGTAAAATCTTGAGCAGAAATTTTCTACCTTTTTAATGATGTTTGAAAAAAGATAAGTGAGGTGTGTTATTCTATAATTTTTTCTAAAAATTTATAATCCTTGATCATAATATAATAATTCTTGTTTCTACACTTAGGAGGATTAATCCAAAAAGAGTAATTACTAATTCATCCCCCATCCTCGATGAGCATTGTCTAATACGAATTTTTGAATACCTTGCGGAGGATCCAAATTCATTATTTTGTTGTGCATTGGTGAGTCGTGTTTGGTGTATATATGCACTCCCAATTCTATGGCGGAATCCTTGGTTTTATATTAGGAATTCGGGGACCGGATCATATAGATGGCGTACCGGATTAATTACAACGTATGTTGCAACATTACCACAATCTTCAAAGGATATCTTATCTCAAGCTGGAATAAAAATTCCACGTATTTCGAAGATCCCAGCATTCGATTATTCATGTTTTTTAAAGGGGTTACATATTTGTTCTTTGGAAGTTCATGTTATTTTTTGGATTTTATTAATTACTGGAGTTACTGTTGAACATGGAAGGGTTATAGTAATTAACCCTCTTCTTAGAAAAAAAATATTTATTGTTATTCAAGAATTAATGAAACTTTTCTTTAGAAAATCTAGTGTTATATATAATTTGAACGCAGGATCGGGAATTATAGTTCCTGAAATTCTGGCAAATGTGATAACCGAAATTCCTGAAGCAAAGAAAGTGTTAACTAAGCTAAAAACATTCACTTGTGGATCAACCGTTAATACAACTAAATTTATGGCGAAAATAGTTTCGACACTTTCAAATTATAGTCGCAACATTCAACAATTAGAGATTCATCCATATGAAGATATAAATGAATTATCTAAATTAATTAGCGTTCAAAAATATTTATCAACAATAAGTATGGAAGAAAATCATACTTCTGGTAATATTCGACAAATATCTTGGAAAGACGAAAATGGTGCACCTTTTGAAATCATTAAAAAGGCGCAATTCATAACACGTTTAACAATTGGCAGAATGTATTTTCCCGTTGAAGAATTGGCAAATTTTGTGAACCTTGAAGAATTGATATTATCAGCATTTGGTGATCAGGATTATCCACGATCAAAATGGATTCAATTAACAGGAGTTTCTTTGAAAAAGTTAAAAATATTTTACTTTTGTAGTGTCAATTCAATAATATATCTTGACATATTTGCAAATTTCATTAAAAATTGTAAACATTTACAACAAATTATAATACACAGTCACAAGTTATCAGATCCTAAAAATTCCGGATTATTGATTGCCAATATCGCACAATATTGTCCAGATATTATATTATACGAGGGACCTATCCTACAAGATAATTTAAAGGAATTAACAAAATTACTCCAATCTTGTAATCACTTGAAATCTTTACATCTTCGACCGTCAAAAGGAATTTCTGGCACAATAAATCAAGTAGCATCATCATCAAATCAAGAAAATGCTAATGGAAAGATCAATTTTGATATTATTTTAAAGGAAATCACAGAGAAACAACCACAAAATTTACATAATCTAAGAATATCTGATGGATGGATAATATCGGCGGAAGCGTTTGAAAAATTCCTTGAAAGTCGGGAGAAAATATCTAGACCCGTTTGTTTCTATTGGAATCCTACTGTGCATTTCACAGGTCAAATGGAAGAAGTTTGCAAGACATATCATCGATATGGGGTATTAAAGCAATATATTAGTCATGTATTTTATTGAGAAAGGATATAGAACGTAATAGAATATAATTATTTCATTCGTATATGGATATCTGTCTTTTCATGTTAAATAAAGGGGTTTTTTTTTGACTTATTTGGGGAACCTTTAAAATTTTTTAATATTATTATTTTATATTGTAAGGATCTTACGAAATTTTATATTTTATGTGCAACGCTAGGTGAGATTAAGTCATAGGTTTTAGAGGTGAGTCAACAGTAAAATGACAAAAAAATATAATAAACAATTTTCATATACAGTATATAATTTATTACAATTGTGTACATAATCACATGACAAAAAACATTTTTCGAAAAAATTTCGAAAGTTTTCCATTCTTCCCAGAATGCAATACTTAAAGATCATTTTTGTTATTTTTGTTACACTCCGGGAGGAATATAACATTATACCTCACAATTACTTCACTGAGTTTTTTTTCCACCATACCATCGGTAACCTGTGAAGAATTTATCAAAATAAACTCTATGCGGATTGTGTATAACAAATTAATAAACCTTTCAAGTCGTAGTATTCATCATTTTCATCGTCTGATACGCCACCACTCTTCCGATTTGCTTTCCTCTAAAGATGGATAGTTGTATGCGAGATATCCGTTACACATTTCCTTTTAGTTGAATTTGACGTTATGTAACCTCTATTATTCTATGTGTTCCGGTAAAAAAAAGATCAATAATTAAAGTTTTACGGTAACTGGAATATGCTGATATTACTCACCCTCTTTGATTTCTCCTCGTAATCCGAATCCTTTGACGGGCTTTCAGCATAATTTATTCGGTCTCTTTTTCTCAGCACCCTTTCAGTTAAAGAAGATTCTTAAGGCTCCATTTGTTAGTTCTGTTGGTTATAGCAGTTCCATCTACAAACGTCGGTTGGTGTATATCAACTTGTTTGCGTGAGCGCTCTTTCATCCCACTTTCTCGTATTTTTTTCGATCCGTTTGGGGATCCTAAGTATGATTAAGCGAAGATTATCTGCGCCCCACTACTGGTTTTGAATGACGAACAAATCAAACAGGTTTTCACCACGCCACATATTCCAACATTTCCAACAAGAAAAGGATTTTTACTCGCCAACTTATAGTTATCAAGGAGCAGCTTTACATTGTCACTCTTCTTGCCTTGCTCAATAAATGTCTCAAGAGATTTAATATATAATTTAATATATATCAATCTTGCGCTTGAAAGGCTCTTCAATTAATTCGTTTAAAAATACACCAGACCACAGATTTTCGTTGGAAGAACAACTTATTATCGATCATATGGGTGGCTTAGCAGTTTAAACGGGATGTTACACTGATTTTTTGATGTTGTCACATGCACTCAATCAAGTAGTCGATATAAATTATGCTACTCGTCTATAGAATTCGATTTATAATTTATCCAGATTTTTCATTGACATTTTTTCATTTTTAAAAAAAATGGATTATTATAGTTTATATTACGATTTGATATTTACCTGAGTATACGATAATTTACCGAGTTTTTACAATTCACGGTTCCACAAATTAACGGTTGGTTATCTCTTATACACTATACAAGTCTACATTAAATAAATATTAACTCCGGTTTGAGTTATTATCTGATTTTGGTTTCAAAAAAAAAAAAAAAAATTGCTTGTTTCTATGACACGATTTTTCTTTATTCTTTTTTTTTTTGAGGATTTGTTAAAATTTTTATATATCCACATGCTAATGATTATTAAGTTTTCAATTCTCCCTATTAAGAAATATTGGTTCTTTAATAAATACAAATACAACCGCACGGACGGACTACGAGTCTATCTGATTACTTTTACTGAGCGATTCAATTGATTCGATTATATTAAGGTATTTGACATTGCGTTTAATTAGGACAATATTATCGTCGTTATAGTTAAAGTACATTAACATAATGTTATCGTAGTTACATAATTATGCATCTCTTATCATTTAAGCGGAAATTAAATATCATGGATATCCAATAAAATTTGTCTTACTAAGGGATGTGGTCGATCATGTAGTGTGTCTTGGCATTTGGCAATTCAGTGTTTGTGTTTTTGTTTTTATTTTTATTACCAATTATATCAAACTAATCAATTTATCCCGTTAAACCTAATTTTTGTACCCTTCATAATTAAAATTATATTTAAACATTCAATCAAACAATTTGGTATGATTTTTTTTTTTTAATTAATTTTTATTTTTCTAATTCATTTTTTCCTGCTTCTTTAAGAACAAATAACGAGGAAAATGATTGAAGAAATTAAAAATAATAATACCAAAATAAGTCAAAAACAAATTTCTTTATGGACGAAAAAATTAACGATAATATTTTTTATTTTAGTGTTATCAAATTTATCGTTTAATTTATTATTTAAACAAATTAATGACTATAAATCAGATGATGAAGTAAGTATCTAAAAAGAAACTTTTCGAAAGCTCATCTTTAAAAGATTCTATTTGATAACAGAATTTCTAACTTTTTTTTTAATTCAATTTTTTTTTTCCTGCGATCAGACTACAGAAATACAAGAGTTAGATAAGATAAAAATTAATATTTCATCACATGAAATATCACATGATGTACTAATAAACCGAAAATATTGTGGCAAAGATGAATGTAAATTCGTCTTACCATATCATCCAACGGAACAAGAATCTCAAGCGAATATGCATTTGGAATCATTTGTACAAATAGCTCAACGTTTAGATCGTATAATAGTCTTACCAAATGTTGGTGGATCAAGAATGTCCATATGTCAACCTTTCCCATTTTCTTTTTATTATGACATGGATGGATTAAAACAAATTTTTCCTAAAGTACAATTTATAACACAAGAAGATTTTATGAATTGGACAAAAGAATTAAATGAAAAACCTGATACATATCATGCTTATATTATACCAAGAGAAAAACCATTTATAGTTGAATATGAACAACCTAAAATTCAATCTTTTATTAAAAAAGAATGTTTACATCAATTTGATTTAAATCTTAATTTTACTACTATATTTAAAACAATTTATTTAGGTGTAAATGTTTTATATCCTTCTACTAAGGATAATGAAAAAATTGAAAATTTTATGTTAGATGAATTACGAACTGATTCTAAAGTATTATTAATGAAACATCATTTATCAACATTACTATTTGCTAATACAATCAATTTTCCTATTATACCTTATTCAAAAAAATTAGTTAATATTCAACAAAATATTACAAAAAATCTTGGAAATTATCTTGCAATTCATTGGAGATTTGAAAAAGGAAAACCTAAATTAATGACAAAATGTTCAAAAAATTTGATTGATTGGATAAAAGATTTTTCTAAAGATCATAAAATAGATAATATTTATTTTGCTACGGATTATCCTTTACAAGGTAAAGCGCAATCTTCTAGTTTTTTTAATATTAGAGAAGAACATCATGAAGCAATGCGTATGCTTAATAGTACTATTAAATTAAATACTTGGATATCTTTAAATGCTTTGGATGAATTAAAGAATGATCAAGATGAGGAAATTAAGAAAGAATTAAAAGGAAGTGGAATACAAGGAATTTTAGATAAATTGATTTTAATTAATGCTGATTGGTTTGTCTCCGGACCTAGGGGTTGTGCGAGAATTCAAAGTAGATATACTAGGCGTATTAGATATGCTAGAAAGAAATTGCAAGATTCGGGAAATACAAAAATTAAAAATATTTCAAGTATGTGGAATGGTGTAGATTAATGTAATTTATAAAATGTTTAGCGATATTTACAAACCATTTATTTATTAATCATTTATAATGTCATAGATAAGTTATTTTTTTTAGATAATAGAATAATAATAGTAATAATTTAAAATTTTACAGTATTTAAATATCCTATTTGTATTGATCAATCGCTTTAGACAAACGGTTGATTGACGGGAAATATATGACAGAAATAAGTTTTAATATAAATATTAATATTTTCTTCTTAATTCAAGTGAAAAAGGTGCATACTGTACGATTTCAAATTCTTTATTATAAAATAAAATAGAATAGAATCTATTTGATTTACGTCTATTAGAATTTCTTCCCAATATCACGTGACTTGCACACGCTCGTTTATTTATTACATTATATTTAGTAATTAATAAAAAAAAAGTCTACTCTTTTTTATACATAAGATAAAATAATTTCTTCCTTTGCTTCTTCAGTACAGTTTGTATAAGGTAATACACTAAGATGTCTAGTTTTAGCTTTTTTCTTTTGTCTAATAGAATAGGCCAAGAATATTATTGTTATCAAAATGAAAGCACAAAAACAAAAAAGCACTGCTTGAATATATTTTGGAACTTTTGAAAAGAATGAATTTGATTCTTTATCATTACTATCAGATTCTGCTTTCGTTATTACATAACTTGGAAATGTTTGATTTGTCGTAGTTTGATTACTCGTTAAATAATTTGTATTGGTAATTGTCGCTTTTAGAGAAATTGAATTAACCCATTCATATGTTCTTGTGTCTAATATTTGTATTTCGTCACTAAGATCATTAGAATCTGAAAATTTACCTATTAAACATTAAGAGAGATGAATGATATTTAAATTAATATGTGTTCCTTGTAAAAATATATATATATATATATTTTGTAAATGTGTTTTAGAAATTTACCGAATGAAATGATCATATAATCGCCAACCAAATTAGCCGTATGTAGATCACGTGAAGCAATTTTAGCAACGTTTGGTGTTACCCATTTATAATCATTTGTATCTAATACGACTAGTTGAGGAAGAGCTTCAGAATTATCATCCCGTACTCCTCCATAAACAATTATTCGATTATCAGAAGCTATAAGATTAAAAAAAAAAAAAAAAGTCGGTAAACTTTTTTTAAAAAAAAATTTAAAATATAAAATAAAAAAAAAAATACATACTTAATACCGCAGTATGACCGCGTCTTGAGTCTATTCCTTGTGCATCTATTTTCATATGTTCCCATTTATCATTTCTTGTATCATAAGTATAAATCTAAAAAAAAAAAAAGAATAAATTTTAATTAATTTTTTTTTTATAAGATGATGATTATTAATAATTAAAATATTACGTACATCGGATAAGGAATTAAGTTCGTCATGGTTAGANTTAACAGAAACACCTCCAATATATACAATAATACCATTAGGTAATAAAGTAGCAGTATAATCAGATAAAGCTTGTATGATTGNTATTTTATTTGAAGCCAAAGACCAATTTAAAGATTCACTATCAAAAATTTGCATCTTAGAAGAAATCATTTTTGGATTATCCACGTTAATTCCACCAAAAATAAAAGATTTTCCATTATCACAAACGGAATCAAATTCTTTTAATTTAATAGATTTTGGAATATTAATAATTTTTGGTACGGACCATTTTTTCGTGATATCATTATACTCATAAATAAAATTATCATAAAATGATTTACTATAATCNTTCACATCATTCAATACACCACCAATTACATGAAATCCATTTCCATGATTATTAGGAGTAAGTGAACCTTGGCTAAATCTTATTGGAGGACTAGTTATCGATTTAAGGTCTATATATTGAGGATTCAATTTGTCAAATGGTTTTGATAAATCTAAGTAAAAGAAATCATTTGTATTTTTATAAATTATTTCTTTTCCGTTCGTATCTTTTATATAACCTCCAAAGAAATATAAATTATTTCCAAGAACAATTGAACCATGACCATAACGAGCTAAAGGGGTATAACCTTCAATTAAGGTATTTAATNATAATATTATAAATATTAAAATTATTTCTATATATTTAAAGAATGACATTTTATATTTTCTGTGTTCATATAAAAAAAAAATAAAAGAAGGTGATAAATATTTCTTAAAAATTGAAAATTTAAAAAAAAAAAATTTATCAATTAAAGATACAAGAAAGAAAAGGTAAAGTTCATTAAATTATGAAAGAAAAAAAAATGTACAAACATAAATTTTGTTTTTTTAAACAAAAATATCACTTGTACTTCCATCGTTCAAAAATTGATCCGAAATTTAATTTNCTAACTAAATTAGGAAAGAATAAACATCAAGTTGATTGTTAATTGGTTTCTTATTGACCATATGATGTTCCACATGTAAACTTTGACAATTTAAAACGAAAAAAAAATTCATCCATTTTAAGTTCTTTATTAAACTTTTTTGTTATTAATCCGTGATACTTTCAAATAATTACTTTGTTACAAAAGATTATAATAAATTCTCGAGCAGATGACCGTAAAAATTTACTTAAAAACAATTGTCTTATAGTACAAAATTTTTTTATATTAGAGATCTAATTATTTTTAGATATACAGTATCTTGATTTATAAAATCTCAAAATCGAATTATTTTTATCCTTGCATAAAAATAAACATTAAATATGTCGTATTAATTGTTCGATTTTAATGCACGTATTTTAAAAAGTCTTTAAATGTAAAATAATANTAAATTTATTTATTTATTTTTTATTACAAATTTTTAATACTTAACAGTAAGAATAATTACATAATCTATTATGTTTAATAACACATAATTATGCACAATAGGGGTTTTTGTTTGTATTAACGTTC
This sequence comes from Glomus cerebriforme, assembly GCA_003550305.1. Classification (NCBI taxonomy): domain Eukaryota; kingdom Fungi; phylum Glomeromycota; class Glomeromycetes; order Glomerales; family Glomeraceae; genus Glomus; species Glomus cerebriforme. The sequence goes on along the minus strand of QKYT01000350.1, from coordinate 408 downwards.
GGAAATACTATTTTTTTTTCTTATTTTGAATACTTTGTTTTTTTTGTTTGTTTTTTTTTAATGTAAAATGTAATTGGTTATAATTAATGTACTGTATTAAAAACTGGTACGATTACCATAATAAGGTTAGGGCTAGACTTTATGTGTCATGCCGCAGAAGCGTCTATTTTTTAAGAAATTTTCTATTTAAGAATGAATGTAATTCAAATTTATACACTGTTTATACATATATGGTTAAATCATTAAGAGCAGNCGAATTTTATTATATATATATATTAAATAAAATTCAACGACATCATTTCTTTCAGTCTTTAATTTCTTTTTANCTTGTACTTTATAAAAGAAATAATTTATTACTTATTAGAACCTATTCAAGAATGAATTGTTCTATATTTAGATTTCTTTTTT
>QKYT01000035.1:310746-357823 GCA_003550305.1 Glomus cerebriforme | reverse complement strand
TACTGAAATGAAAAGAAAAAATGATTACAAGTGGAAAGCGAACGAAAAAAATTTTTTAAAGTCGCGATTTAGGCGTTAAAGCGAAAAAAAATGGTTAGCAAACGAAAAGACGAAAAGTAAACATAATAATAGAGCGAAAGAAAAAAAAAATTTTTTAAAGACGTAGTTCTAGCGAACATAAAGTCGCGTACTTAAATTTTAGTATAAAAACTTTATTAAAGATCACGAAATCTTCGTCGCGTAAAAAAAAAAAGGAAACTTTTTATCAATAACTAAAAGAAACGTGTCACTTACGATTTAAAGGAACAATGTTTTCCGTAAAGGTAAAGTGCAAGATTTAAAAGAAACTTATAGATTATGCAAGAAGATTTATGTATTGATCGCGCAAGTATTAAAAATTAAGAATTTCCTTTGATAATTGTTAAAATTAAAATACAAAATAAATTAGTGTGGCGCAAGTTAAAACGTAGACAGAATTACAAATTCTATAACGATCATGTTTCTTTAAGAACATAAAAGGTTTGATTTTTTAAAAAAAACGTGGGGGGATCGAATACTGATTTATCTCGCGATTCGTCAAAGAACTTTTTCTAGATTTTTTTTTTCGAGTTCACGTGGTAAAACGAGATTATAAAGAGTTATATCATCATATATTTGATATAATATAATATATGTTAACTCAGCGAATACTCAGAGAATTTTAGCTTTTTTTAAAAAAAATGATAAATTTTAAATTTTGAATTTTTTTTTTACTCCACATTATTATTATTTTTTAATGATTTTTTGTTTTTNTGGAGAAAAAAAAAAGATCCGGATCTTTTTTTTTTTCGATTGAATCAAAAAAATCATTATTATAAATCATTAATAAATTCCCCACATTCTAGCACATAATTTATGTCTTAGATGGAAGAAGTAAATAAAGATCATCCGTTTAGATATCTTTGCACAGACATGATCATGATCCGATATTGAGATCAATTAATTGAACATAACCGTGCGCACATTATGTTTTGAGGAGTCAGTGCACTCGTTTTATTTTTTTTTTCCTTAAAAAAAAAAGGGAAAAAAAAAGTTTCTCCACACTTTTCAATACATAAAATGATCGAGATTTTGGCAATGAATTATTTTTAGATATTTGTGCCTAACCAATGATATCAAACAAAAGACAGGTTTATGATCTTGTTCTATTTTATTATATATGTATATATAATATTTAAATATTTTCTAAAAAATCCAAGAAAATAATGAATAATAATAAAAAAAAAATGAAAAAATGAAATATAAAAAATGAAATTTATTGTATCTTTTTTTTTTTAAAAAAAAAAAATACAAAATAAATTTACAATGATTATAAATAATTACTAAATTTGATAATCAATAAATTTTAAAAAAAAACAAAAACTTGAAAACTTTTTTTTTTTGTTCGATCATAAGCAGATTTGTTTGTTTATTTAAAAGAAAAGGATAGAATTCTTACGGACAAAAGATGAAATACTTATTTTTTTTAAAAAAAAAAATATTTAATTAAATAATATAAAAAAAAAAAAAAAAAAAAAAAATTAAAAAAAAAAAAAAAATTAAAAAAAAAAAAAAAAAAAAAAAAAAAAAAAAAAAGAAAATTCGTTATCAATTATTTAATCAAATAAAACGTGAAAATCACAATTTAATGTAATACGATATAAACAACCCATCCAATAATATTTATTCTGTGTTTAATTTTTTTGTGTAATCACGATCACATCATCGTGATGTTTAGTGAGTTTATCTTTATCATCACAAAGGACGTTACGAAAATTTAAATTTTTCTTAAAACTTTTTATTTAATAAAATAATAATTAACACGTAAAAATAAATCGAAAAAAAATTTTTTATAACGTTTATTTAATAAAGAAATTTATATTTTTTTACGTAAAAAAAGGAAATAATTGAATTCACTTTTATTATTATAAATTTTTAATAAACAAATTGGTTAGATAACTCGGATTTAATTTTTAAAATATAAATAATATAAATACTGTCAAACTTCATTATTACACAAAAAAAGCATTATATAATGATGCATATTTAATGTTCCTGAGTGAAGATTTATAGAGACAATGTGGAGAATTAAAATGTGGGGAAAACATACGGAAATAAAAAAAAGTGCGGGGTTTTTTTTTCAAAGAAAAAGAAATAATGGGATAAGAAGCGATCTGAAATCTTGCACTACCTAAATTTACCATAAAATTCTTATTTTTCCATATTTTTTAAACAATGACAATGCAAGATTTGTGGGGAAGAATTAGTGGAGTACTTTGTTTGTTACAAAAATAATTTTAAAGTTAATGGAAATACCTAGTTTATATATTTATTATAAATATTATAAATATTAGGTTAATTGTATAAATTTTATTATATTGTTATATGTAGATTATCTATAATAAAAATAAAATTTATAAAAAAAAAAAAAAAATTTGAATATAATAATGTATATATATATATTAAAAAGTATTAAACTTGATAAATATTTATTATATTTTTCAGGTTTTAACCAAATTTAAGTAAATTTTGGCCAGAATTTCGAAAATGGAAAGGAACAATTTTCTTTTTTTACAACAAAAAATAAAAATTTAGAAATTTTACTGAAATATTAATAATAATTTCTTTAAAAATTTTTTTTTATTAATTATATTTAATTTGTTTAATGTTTATTAACTCTAGATAATTATTTTCAAATGTTAAAATATCAAATTAATTGATTTTTTTTTAATTAAAAGTAAACCAAGTCTTATATCACATAAGATAACTTTTAATTATAACTTTGTTATGATGGAATTCATTATATAATTATTTATAATAATTTTTATAGCGAACTTTAGTGAAACTACAACTTGAAAATTCTTAAATTAGACATTTTTTTATAATAAATTTAATAAAATTCTTTTTATCATGACCTGACAAATAATGAAAATCTTGTTAATCGTTAAACAAAAAAAAAATAATTAGAAACGTGGAAACATAGGATTCACTACAAGATTATAATCATTACTAATTAATTAATTAATTAATTAATGGTCTATTTAGCTTCGTTTTAATGAATTCATAATAAAATTTTTATAATTCTTATTAAAAATTGTTAATTCGCTATACCGATTTTTGACAATAATTTAACCACCTTTGTTTTTAACCAATATAATGTATCCGTTATTTAAAATAATATGTACATATGAATTTCATTAGCAATTTTTTATAATTCATTTTATATATTATATTTATTGTACATTCGTATTTCGTTACACTTTTTTTTACAATTTACAATTTTTTTTTTTTACATTTTTTTTTTTTTTGCGATAGTTTTTGGTCCTTTATATATATATTTTAACATATTTTTGAATTTAAAAAGTCAAAAAGAAAGAAAGAAAAATCAGAAAGAAAGAAAATAAAGAAAATATCCTAAAACAACAACAAAAAAAATTATTCACAAAGAAATAACAAAAATTTCTGTAAGAAAATGTGAAGTATATGTTAAATAAAAAATGTTATGTATGTATATGCTTATAATTGCCAAGAGAAGGAAAATTTTCATCGGAGATTATCTTGATTGATAAATTCATATTATGATAAGTGCTGGTATGTGCGTTTACCTTAACGCCACACATAGACATTATCTGTTATTTTTTTTTTAAAAAAAAAACAATCCGGGGTTGACATTAATAAAATTTTTTTCTAAAAAAAAAATATTCTATTTCGTCTAAAAAATCATTATCGTTAAAAAAAAAAAATTAAAAAAACAAATTAAAGACCAATTAAGCAAAAAAAAAAAAATGAATTAAAAAAAAAGATAAAAACTGAAATATGTGTTGTCTCTAAATGTAGAAATTGATTGTAATACAAGTATTTTTTTTTGCATTACTATCGGTGAAAAAAAAATAATAATTAATAATAATAAATTAAAATAAAAACGGAATAACTTCAAATTTTTTAAATAATAATTATATAATATAAAATATACAATTATTTATTATTATTATATATTATTTATATATAATATTGTATGCTGTTGTTAAACGCGTATTGTAAATTATGGCTTAGTAACATATTTTAATGTAAATATTTTTTTTTTTTTAGATCAATTAAATTTAATAATTCAATTATTTAAATAACCTGTAATTTCCTGTTTGGTTTACTATAACAATGGATCTTTCTTTATTTTGGGTTAATTATTCTAATAATCGACGTTCTGTATATTGTAAATGTAAAAAAAAAAAAAAAAATAGATGCGAGATAAAAAAAATTTTTTTGGTCATATGATAAACAAGTACGTTGGCGAAAAAAAAAATAAGCCATTGCGTTACAGAAACCTTTAATTGGTAAAAAGATTGATTCTGAAATAATGGAACAAGTAGTATTAATTATAAATTGTACAGCAAAAGAAGGTCAAGTGACGAACATTTCTTTCAAAGTTTAAGCAGTGTAATTACATTAAATACATTGATCTTTGAAATAGGAAACGCCAAAACAACTTTAAAGATTATAATTGAATAAAACGCGTAAAAATTCTATTGTTTCTAATAAGCCATTGTTAATCGAAAAAATGCTAGAGAATAATAAGATTAGTTTAAATGTAATGTAAGTGAAACGCCAAAAAGTTGTTGGGGTAGATTATTTATACTTGTATTGATTATATTAGTTAACCGGGCTGGCGCTGAGTCACTGTTGCTGAGAAAGAACTGAGTAAAAAGAATTTTCCAAAAACCGAAATTTTTCGGAACTTGAACTCCTTTGTTAACTTTTTATATTCACAATGCTTGAGGGATCTTGTTTTTCTATTCTTTCTATTCTTTCTATTCCTTGGTATAGTTAATACATAAAATTATTTATATTTATTTAATAATTTTCTTTTATGGTCTCATTGATTAGTTTCAAATTCTGCGATGTACGTGGAACAATGAAAAAAAAATATAAAACAAATAAATCGAATTTTTATGAAATTTACCGATAATGAGTTTCCGAGTTTCCGAAGTCTTTTTTTATAAAACAATCAAACGCGTAATATATAACAATATAATTCTTTAATGCATTACATTACATTAATGAACTACCTAAATTATCTTTAATTAAGTAATGAGGCGCGTTTAAAAAATTTTAAATATGTAATATAAGGAAAAGATCTTTTATAAAAACTTGCTTTTTTTGAGTTCTTTAAACGATTATTTCGGTTTTATTTATTGGTGTAAGATCTTTTTTTTTTTAATGACAAAGAAAATTATAAATTCGGTTATTTATTTATTATTTTTATTTATTTATTTATTTTTTTTTAACTGGAAATTCCATTATTTCATTGTTTAAAAATATTATTAATTAAAAATACGAAAATTAAAAATTGTTATTAATTCTTTTTCCGAACATTATAATTAATATCGAAATATAATTGAATCGCGTTAGTTTTATATTTCACTTTTTTTCACTTTTTTTTTTTTAAATTAAAACAATTTAATCATTATACAAATTCTAAAACAAATTATGCATTATGAATAGGGCCAAAAAAAGAAAATATCATTATAAGAAAAAAGAAACTTAATTTTTAACTTTGACCACAACAATCCAGACTTTTCTATTCGTATTAAAACAAATTTAATTCTATTGTTTTTTTTTCAATAAGACCATTTTATTTAGCCAAATTGACCGATAAACAAGTTTTAAATTCATTAAAAATTATAAACAACTTTTTTTTTTTTTCCTGGTTAAAATCAACCAATCAATTATAATTAATAGATGCAGCTACGCCTTTTTAAACATTTTTGTTCCCATTGTTATTAGTTAGGCGAAAATTTTTTTCACTTAAATATTTGTGGCTCAAAATTTCTGTTTGAAATAATAAACAAATATAAAATCTTTCTACTATCTGCTATTGTTGTTTTTTTTCTCAAGCACGTGATAATTCTATCCTTTTTTTAAGTAAATTTTATTTTTAAAAAAAAACCGGTTTAATTACAGTTTTGTTTTGGACAAAAAAAAAAATTTTTTTTTTTTATTTGGAAATTAGGTACGAAATTATTTTTCTTCCATTTTAATTCTTTTAAAATAGCGATAAATTAACAAAATATTGAAATATTTGGGATTTAATGTTTTTTATTAATCAAACGCGCTTTTTTTGTTCATGTACATTTATATTATAATATAGTTTATATTTTGGATTAATTCATTTATTTATAAAATTTTTTTGTCCTTAAAATATATAATATAATTTTGTCAAATTTTTGACATCATTTGTTATTTTTCATTTTGGTCATTCATTACTTATTGTTAAGTTTAATTATGATTATGAAATTATTATTATACGTTTTTAAATTTTAAAATTTAATTGAATTAATTGAATTATTGTAAAATTGAGGTTATCCTGTTTACTTGTAAGTGTCACGCGATAATTTGCTAATAAAAAAAACAATGTATCAAAAAGAAACAACCATTAAATTTTTATTCATAACTAAAATGTTACTTTCTATTGACGTTTATTTTAACCCTTTCTTACTTTTACTATGATTCAAATACCATTTATAATCAATCTTTAGAAAGAAAGGTCGGAGAAGTAATTATAAAAAAAAAAAATGTTGATATCTGATAAAAATATACAATATGTGTTATATACAGTATATATATATATTATTTACTTCCTATCACTCTCAAATTTGTAACGTTATGTGATTATGTGATTATTGAAAATTTTAGTTAACAAATAATATAATTTTTTTTTTTTTTTTAAAAAAAAAATGGTATGTAATCATGTTAATATAATTCTTATCTTCAGATGGAAATTATCCGTCAGATATTTTGGATGAATAATTCTTGAAATACTTGTGTGGTACTACGTAAATAAAAATTTTAAAAAATAATGCATTGTTTCCATCAATTTTTTCCTTATCGAATAACTGTTCACTCGAAAGGATGTTTGTCAAAAGAAAAAGTTATGTCCTTCAATTAATTATATGTAACCCAATTTTAGGTTCGAAAATTCACTGTGGTCTGCGCGTCCCTGCATAAAATGTTACAAGTACCCCATCTCCCAGGTACCCCATATTTATGGTAAAATGTACTCCAGATTCCCGGGGTACTGGCACTGCAAGATGATGGTTATTGAAGAATCCATGTGATTAAAGCGTCATAATCAAAGAGCACTTAATAAGTAATCATAATCATTAAAGAATTTTTAAAATTGTTTTGATCAATTAATATTGTAAAATGTCACCGTAGGTGATTGTCATCGCACTAACATTAGAGTGGAATTTCGGGCAGAATTAAAAATGTAATTGAAACTCTATCCAAAATTCCACTCTAATGCTGGTCTAATATCGGTGATATTAATGATATTAAGCGATTTTCAATAATTGACAATATTTTCTTCTTGACTTTTTTCTTTAAATATTACATATTTTACTATGGGGAACTTAATATAACATGTTTATTATAAAAGAGAAATTTATCCATATTTCATTTTTCACAAAGTATTTTAGGGATTGAATTTTTAAAAATGTTAATTATTACACAGTTATATGTCATTTGTGCTTAAAATATGGTTATATATCCGTGTTTAAAGGATTCACGACGATGATTTTTCTCACTACAACAATATTTAACACAAATATGAAAATCAAATTATATCTGTATATTAGGGAGATTACTTGACATTGTGCAGCAAGGTAGTCCTTATTCAATTAACTCAGTCAAACACCTTTATAGAAGCTGATTATTTTATTTGATTCGAATACATTATTTAGGTACAGTATGTGAAAAAAATTATCATCCTGACGCGAATTGCATCCCGGTGCGAATTGAATTAATAAATATGTTATTGGAATTTTTATAAAGTAGTATACATGTTTGTATAACACCATATTTCGTCAAGACGAAGCTTGTAACTGGATTGCATTCCGACCAACTTGTTCTCAGTTCATCCCTGTGCACAAGGAGACTTATATGTCTGTTAACCTTTATTTCAGCTTTTGAGTCAGCTCCTGTTTAAATCAAATACATCTTTGGTTCAGAGCTAAATATAGTAGTAAGTCATCTTGGCTATTAATAAAAAAAACATCCTCTCCCTTATCATAAGGTATACTACTAGGGGGTAGAGGGGTTTATTATGCACTTTTCTTTATGACACAAAAGGATTTCCCTATTTTTAATTGTAAGAAAATTCCAGATTTATTTATATTAAGACGCATTTAAAATTTACAACAAATAACGCAATGTTACTATTATACAATAATACTGTATCTTATTAAACTCAAAGGTCAATTTCAATTAATACTTTATTAAATATAAGAAATAAATTATATACTAATTAATTTCACTATAAACAAATAAACTTCCCACAATTTCAACACTTTCCATACTGTACATTTACACCTCTTTATTAATACATGTACACCTATTAACAAAAAATTAGACTAACAATCAAGCAAAAGTTATTAAGTAAAAACAGTCCAAATCTATGTGATCCGAAATAACATTTATAGTAAACTTGTATGTTTATTTATAAAAAAAAATGAAACTAAAGTTTCTTAATAAAAAATTATTGTTAAATCATAGTTCTAAAACATAAACTATATAGATTATAAAAATGCAGATTAATAATATACATTATGATACAAAAAGATGTTTATAGTAATGCTAAAAATATATTCTATATCTTGTTGCTTATATAAAAAAAAAAGTTTGAACATAAAATTGTTCTTAGAAAAATAATAACTCTTAAAAATTCCTTATTTTTTTTAATCTTATTACCACGATAATTGTTGTTGTGGTAAAACTTCAGTAATTTGAACCTGTTGTAATTCTCTTGCCATTTCATTAAATTGTTGAAAAGTTAAACCTGAAGCTGAAATAGGTATTGTAGAATGATTTATTATTGTTACACCTTCATAATTAACACTAGTCATTGATGATAATGATGATGACGATGCAGATAATATTGTAGGTGCTATACCAATTCTACGTCGTCTCATAGGTAGAGTAATAAACATTGGCATTTGTCTTTCGTCTAATGTGGGAGAAATATTTGTAGAAGATTGTAAATTTTCTATCCATGATACACATTCATTATGATCTTGTACTTGAAATAAAAATTGATTTCCAGAAGGAACTCGCACTCTTATCACATTATTTCTTTTGGAATAATCTGTCGCTAAACCTATTTGAACATTTAGCATACTGAATTCATGAGTGGGATTTACCCGCTAAAATAGAAAAAAAAATTTTTTTTTTTTAAAAAAAAATTAATTTAAAAAAAGATAAAAACAAGCCTAATTCAATATAAAAACTTACATTAAGATCGATTGGTTCACTTTTATATATACGTAAGAAAGTTCCCCACAGATATAAATATTGTTTTTTCCATGATCTGTCTCTCGATTTATAACCTCTTGAAGAGAATTCATTCTTTTTAAAAACATATCCTGCTTTATGTACACTACAAGAATAGGGAGGCAATTCTTCTTTAACTTCCTCATCACTCGTATTTATGAGTGGTCGATCAACTACGTCATAATATGAAGGTAATTTGCCACTGTGAGATAAGGGTAATTCACTACTAGTTACGGGCATAGAAAGACGCCAATTTGTATCCCGTACAGCTGCGCCACGATTTCGTCTTAATGCTAATAAATCTTCATTATCAGTGCTGTAATGTTTACGTGACCGAGTTGTTGGAGGATGATCATCCTCAGATGTTGATGGTGTTCCATTTGTAGGAAGTTCATCATGAGTTGGAGTACTAACTTGTGCCTTATTTTCATCAGAAATCACATCATCATGATCCGTTTGTGTAACATCATTTACGTCACCGGCGGAAGTTTCAGGAAAACATGGCTCCTCCTCTTCCGTGATAGGAGTTAATATATCTAGACTATGTTCCTCAGCAGAAACTTTTGTTAAATTGTCATCTGGCATTTCTGATAACGTGTTATTACTTTCGATTGAAATTGATGTGGTAGATAATAATTTTTGTAACTTCCTGATATACACTAATAATAATTTACGGTGATAATCATTCCCGACTCCAACAGATTTTAAGGATTGTTCATTTAATGTTAAGAAAGTTGTTAAATCAATCTCATTTCTTTGAAAGAGTGGTAAATATTGTTGAAGTTGAATTTGTAACAATGCCGATTTTAAAGTAGTTGCTAATATTAGAAGAGACATGTTAACAATTTTTTTTTTTTTTTTACATTTAATTAAAAATTAAATTTAAAATTTACCTTTGCTACTTTTTGGAACTTTAGGGGTAATTCTCGACATTAGGAAAATAGATGTTTCGATGTGATCGTTTCTTTTTTTAACTTCCAGATCAAAAACTAAATATCATAATCTTACAAAAAAGATTATTTCCAAAGTTTTTAAGAAATGAACTGAGAGATAATAAAAATAAAAAAAAAAAAAACTTTTTTTTGATCAACGTTTTTAAAAATATTTGGGTATTTAAAAAAAAGGATGTGGGGGGCTATTTTATACAACTAGTAATAACTAAACCGTTTGGTAACTCCTATATAGTTCATATGATCACATTACGAAAGGCGGTCCATAAATTTTAACCATATATACTCTAATAATTTAAAATTACTAACGTGTGCAAAAAAATTAAAATTTATTCTTTTGTTGATGAAAATATGACATAATTTAAAAAATAATTTTACAATGTAAAAAAATTTAATATGGTTAAATTATGATTTATTCTGGAAATTACCCATAGTTTTAGTGGTACGAATTTCCCCTATTCAATTTATTTGGTTAAAATTACTACGATCATACGATGATATTATGATATTAGCCGTTTGTTACGGTATTTTTAACTCACAGTTCATTCACTATTCACATGGTTTCTTTTATATAAAAAAAAAAAGGAGTATTATAATATTGTTATAAATATTGTTATAAATATTTACAATAATCCCCTTTTGGAATTTTTAATCCTCTCCCTTCCAAAGAAAAAACTTTGCGATTTTATGAAAATATTTTCCTTTGCAAATACCAGTGAGATTTATCTGTTACTGACAAGTGATGTACAGAGTTAAGGAATCGTTCCATTTAGAAAGGATTCAACGAACTTTTATTTTTCTGGTGATCAAAAATACTAAGGATTTACGCCATGTTACAGTTTGAGCGAATCATGGCGTTTCATCTTATGCTACCTAAAAAGTCTAGTCTAATAATAACATACCATTAAATGCGTTTGACATTTTTGAGAGGTCAGTATGATGTCAGCAATAATTGTACTACTCAGTGTCTACTGGTACTGCGTTAAATCGGTGTTAAATCACGTGCTGTACTCTTCAATTGGATAATTGGTTTAACTCGTTCCTTTTAAAAGTTCGTGTCGCGGCGCGTTTTGTCGTGTCAAATTTCATAACTCTCATAACTCTCTTAAACTCTCAGAGTCTCAGTTGTTTTGTGAAAAGAAACATTTTTTTTTTTTCGTTTTACTTTCCAAGAAATTATATTAAATATATTAACTGTAAAGTATCAAGACATAATTATTCCCACTTTTTACTAAAGTACACACATACATATATTTTACACTAATTTTATAATTTTCTTTTTTCTTTTTTTTTTTATTAGATAAAATAAGAAAGAATGAGTAGTAATAGTAGTAATATCTCGAAAGTTTCAAGTAGTCGTCCAAAACCTAAAAGAATGGCTTTGAATGAAGTCTCTAATACTCAAAAATCAGAGTCGCGTTGGTTACTGTCTGACGCACGTGACTCAAAAGAAGTTGTAAACTCACTTTCTATGGTGACGGAGGAATATGAAAAAGATTCCACTACACAAAAAACAGAAAATTCTAATATTACACACGAAATAAATATACCAACGCCAAGAAAAGTATCTTCACCTGCAAAAGTTACTTGGTATTATTTACCAAGAGTTGTCATTCCTATCGTATCCCCACCAGAAGTGACTGTCGATAAACCTAATATTCAAATTATGAAATCTAATGAAAGTTCTTTAACAACGATCAAGAAAAACTCGAAAAAATCAAAGTCGAGTACAAAGAAAAGTCAACCCAACAATAATAGTTCGTTATTAAATTGGTTTAGTCCTTCTACTTCATCAAATGATCAACAAAGTGGAAGTGATGAATCATTTATTTCTAATCCTACTTTTAATGAAAATGAAAATAAGAGTACTCTTAAAGAAATTAGTAATTCAACAAATGTAAGTATGATATATTTCATTTATTTGTAAAAATAATTTTAATTATATTTAATTTTATTAGGTACAATTGGAATCTCGATCAATTGCAAATATTGGCAAGAGGAGACTGAAAAAAATTGATGAATCCGATCCAAATTTTAACGTGTTTGCCGCTTCATTGCCCGCTCTGGAAAATGTAGATCTAGGAGCGATTGACATGAATTTAATTACAGATATTATAAGATTATACGATTTTATTGTGAAATTCGAGAAACCCTTGGGATTAGACCTTGATTATAATGGGGATAAATTAACATATGGTATTATATTAATTTATCGGAAATTTTTATTTTACATGAAAAAAAAGAAAAAAAAAATAATAAATTATATTAAACTTTATCTTAGTCCAACTTGAAGAAATGATTTTAGACAACCGTTTCCATACGCGTCTTGCCTATTTACAATCCGAATTGCTCTCTTTTGTTTACAAAGAGTCTGATGAAGAATGCGACATAGATCCCGTTAATCTTCAATATTTTCTCACTGAAAGATATCCTAACAGGAAATTTCTTCTCGAAAAGGAATGTCCGGAATTTAGCCCAAGAGAACGGATGTTAATATTTGAAGACCTTATGAATGAAGCATTATGTACAAATAAGCTTCGTGAATTCATAAAAGAATTAACGACTTCATCATGTCAAAAAAAAGAAAACGATATTCGAATGGCAAATATAAGAGAGATTAAATTTAAAATCAATGAAATACGTGTCAGGATTATTAACAGAGAAAATGAACTTAAAGATATAGAAAAACAATTTAAGGAAAAAACTATGAGTTTTGAAAACGATTATATTGATTTGCCTAATGCTGTCACTAAACGCCAAAAAGTTGTTGCAAAACGCAAGGCGGAGCAAGAAGCATTAAATGAACTTAATGAACGACGAAAAGTTGCAACAGATGAAATTGAACTACTACTCCATAAATTAGATAAATTGGAAATAGAACATAGGAAACTTAACATGTTGAATAAGACTGAACGAGATCATACTAATTGTATTCTACGAGGTGGCTCGATTCTGAATCCATCGGGACGTGACGAAAGATTTTATATGTTTGCCAAATTAGGACAAGATCGAGATGGTAGATATTATTGGTTCTTTAGAACGTTGGGAGGTATATTTGTCGAGACTGTCAAATGGAATTACCCGGAACAAGATTCTGACGATTTATCTCTACCACTGACTTCACCGTCGGAATGGCAGTTTATTAGTGGGATTGGAATATTTAGAAAGCTTATGGCAGTTCTTAATTCGCGCGGTAATAGGGAGAAAGTATTAAAAACCAATCTCAAAATATTAGAGAAAGAAATCGAACCTACATTTGATAGGCTAAATTTATGGCTCGAAAAGAAAAGGAATATTAAAACCGAATATATGGAAGTTGATTCTGAAGAAGTTAAAAGTATTATGGGTCAACGTCAAAAAAGCTTTTGGAAATTATTTGATACAGTCATCCGTAAAAGGAACGTCTGGTCATTAGAAGAATATCATATAATAATGGAGGAGTATGTAAAAAGAAAAATCGCGGATTTTGAAAAAATCTTGCGAAATGTTGATCCAAATTTGGTATTTAATTATTCTCAAGGCGTTAGTGCTAGCGATCTTGTAAGTGAAGTCAAGAATATGATCTCTGAAACTGGACTCAAATTTATGGATCACGATAACGCATCTATAACTAGTTCAACTAGTTCTAAAAAAGATAAAAGTTGGGATTGGCTTTATAATGTTGCAGTTGATTGGTATTTATTAGATATCAAGACATTTTCTACTTTGGCTGTTTGGTTGGATGTAATGGTAGAAGCCGGTGAACCCGTAGTAAGATCAATCAAGAAACGTATGCAAGAGCAGCTTGCGGAAAAATTCAAATGTCCGACGCGTTTACGAGTCAAAAAAGGAAAAGCAGTCGAATATAAAGAGGAAAACACAGACGATGAGATTGAGGAAGATGATGCCGAAGAACAAAAACCGGTAAGGCTATATTTAATTTTAATTTAATCGTTTTTTTATTATTATTCATTCATTTATACTTTTTTAGCCATCTAAATGGAGTCTTCGTGATAGAAAGAGAGTAGCTTATAAATAATTTTTAATATTAATGAGAGGAGTTGCGAACATTTATGATGTTAAAGGGTAATAATTCTGGTCTAATGATTTGCTTGAAGATATAACTAATAGGAATTCCTTTCAAAAACTTAATAAAATTTGGAAGTATATATAATATTGTTCATTTCTAATGCTCAATAAATAAACCTAGAAAATTTGACGACTAAAATGAGTCAATGTTTCAGTTTTTTTTTTTTTTTTTGAAAATGGAGATTAAATTATAGTCTTTTTTAGTATCTATATACCCAGATTTGGTCCTATATAAAAGTAATTAGAATTTAATAAAGATAAATATGCAATTTAAATATTTATTTTCCAGAGACCAATCAGTTTTTAAAATTTATTAAGGCTTACTAGTAATATCTATTTTTAGAACCATTATATTTATATGTTATTTTATTGGCCAAATAAGCCAAATGATAGCGCAGATTTAGTTAATTCTGGTCAAAGCAAAATTTTTGACCTAAAGCAGCAAAATTTAGAACACGCGTTAAATGACTAAATGACTATCTGAATTCCTGATATTATTGGCTGATTTATCATCGGGTGATACCGCGGCGGAAACTTTCTGACTTTTCAATTCTGTAAATCTTTTTATTGGATAATATTGAATCTTTGTAATTTAATAGACAAAACCCTAGACTGACCCCCATTTTTTTTGTTCACATTCATTACTTTTCTTACAGAGACTTTAACGACTAATAAAAATTAAAAAGAAAATTATAAATAAACCTTTTTATACTTCAAATACTTGTTTTTTTAGTTTAGTTTTAATAATATAGTTTATTTTTTTTTACTTTTATTTTTTTTTTTTAAAAAAAAGTGATCTATCGAAACATCAAGTTTGCTTTCTCATGGCGAATTACAATCAGGCTGTCTTTATGCCGGGAAGCGCGATCCGAGTTCCTAATGTTTACCCAGGCTTCCCAAATGGTCGACTTGTAAGACCTCCACCCCACATTGCTAATTTTACAATGACGCCAAACAGTGGAATACACCGCAATATAAACGGAAACGCTTATGTACCGAATATGACGAATATGATAGCCATGAATAACATGGTAAATAATCCAAGATTCGTTAATCAAATGAGAATGCAAGCTCCTATATATAAGTAGGTTTTTATATAAATTAATGATAACATAGAACATATTTTAATTAGAATTAATGCGCTAATTATGTAACAATTTTAGACAAAATGCAGGTATTGGAAGACTTCTAACATTTGTAGAATATTTAGGAGGTGACGTCATGATGACCAATCTTCAAGTATGCTATATATTAAATTATTTTAATTTATCGATTTACTTTAGCATTTATTAATTGAAAATTAATTGAATTAGGATATCCAATATTGGAAAAGTCTAACACAGAGTTTTTTTTCCGAGGATGTTATAATGAAATATACGTTGAATGATGAAATTAACAATAAAACAAAGAGATTTGGTACGACCTTTACATTATATTGCTCATTAATTTAATTAATGTTAATAGTATTTTCTTTTCTATTAATTTGAATAGAATTCACATATCAAGTTATTCCAAGATTCTATCAGACATTTATTGAATCTGGAGTGGTAAAAATACAACTTGTCCTAGGATTTCCGAGAGAAAGACTTGTAAATACTTCAAGTGGTGGTGTTCAATTCCAAGTAGAATGTCAATCTTCTTCAATAGAATATCATTTTGCAAACGGAATTCAGGTAAAGTTTTAGTGGTTTCTTTTATGCTTTAAATTTATTATGATATTTAATCTTTATTTTCATTCTTATAATTTAGGTCAATGCACCCGGTCGTTTAACGGTTACATTTAACAATACATTAAAAATGACTAGTTTTGACTTTGTAACATTAAAGTTTACTGAATATGTACCACGAAATTTAATACCAAGATTTACTCCAGACACCGTGGTTGTAAATGAATTTGGAATACCACATAAGACAATGCGATGTCTAGAGGTTAGTAACCATATTATATAATTGTAGTTGTTTAATTTTTTTTTTTTAATATTTTATTGTAATTTAAATAGATTGCAGAGGGTGTTGATTATATGCAAGATGTCATCGCTTTGACTATAAAGGATTCACATACTGGACCACTGCGTAAATAAATTTCTTTGTAATTAAGTATGCGATTTATATCAATAATAGAAAAAAAATTGAATTTTGTATGTTCTTACATTTTAGAGGCATTAAGGATGGTCAAGCTTCACTCTCAAGGCATGAACCAAACGCCTACAATTTCTAATAATCCAAATCCAAATCAGAGGATACCAAATCCTCAAGCACAATTAAATGGACAGAAGGACATTAAGAATGAACCTAATTATAACGGTGCTCCACCAACACCTAATTCAAACGATTTGCAGGCATCAGCTCTGACACCAACTGCTACTCCAACACCAGCTCCAACACCTACTCCAACACCATCACTTACTCCTTCACCTTTAGTGCCTAATGCCAATGGCCCCCAAAAAAACTTTTCGTCACCAGCCATAAGTGGTAAGCTAAATTATAATTATACTTTATTTATTTTAATATCATCATTAAATCCTTTTGTAATTATTTTTAATAGAACGAAATCTTAAAAGAGGCGGTGAAAACATATCATCAAATAAGCAAAAACGTCGATCAATGCAAGCAAAGGGCTCTCCAAGAAAGAACGCATAGTCATTTCAAATAATATTGTATATAATTTTACTATCCTTATTAGTTTGTAGATTCTATTTTCCTGCAATAATAGATAATTTTAAGATCAGAAGAATTGTTGAAAGTTTATAATATCAGGATGGATTGAACGGAGGTGTAATAAACAATATCAAAATATCAAATATTTTGGGATTTGAAGAACTTTTTTTTTATTTTATAAGGGATATTTTAACAAAATGAGACATTTTATATATGCATAATTTTTTTTTTTTTTTTACCAAGTTTTCCTTTTTTTTTTCAATTTTTTTTATATTAGAAAATTTATGATCAATATTATATATAACAAACAACACTTTAAAAAATGTATGTATGAGCGTAGTATTATTTTGCAATATTGTAAAATTTGCTTCGCAACTGTATTTCTATTTTAATCCATGATATATGCCTTTACGTCTAATGACACAATATACACAAAAAAAAAGATACCAAATTTTTTTTTTTTTCCAACACTTAAGCTATCTGTTTTCATTCTTTATCTTTCGTTTTTTCTTGTTTGAATTATTTTCATTATTATTATTATCATTATTATTATTACTAGTATTAGTAGAAGTTACTAGTCTTTTCTTTTGTTGAGAAATAATTTCTTGTTTTTTACGTTGTAAATTTTCAACTTTTTCTTGCTGTTTTTTCTTACCATATTGGATTTTATTGTATAGAGTTTTTTGTTTCTTTGTCATCATTATTTTTGCCAATTCTTTGACTTCTTTTTCTTCAATTTCTTTGGCTGCACGTTTTTTACCGGTTGCAGTTTGAATAGAAGTTTGTTGAACTTTAGTATCATTATTGCCTTGAACTTTTCGTCTTTTAGCAAGTCGATCTTGCTGTTCTTGATATTTAGAGAATGAGATTCCTGTTGCTTCAGCTTCGAGTTCCATTTGATGAATCATGTCTTCATTATCGGACTAGAAATGGAATAATTTTAGGTGGACAATATTAATAATTATAAACAAATGAAAAATTAGTTGCAAATTATTATTATTATCTTTTTTACCTCATTAACTATAATTGGAAGACTGACTGTTGTTTCGTCGCGGGAAGAACGTATTTCGGGCACATCCTCATCCTCATCCTCATCCTCATCCTCATCCTCATCACTATCCTCCTTTACTCCTTTTTCGTTTGTCACTTCCATCTCTTCAATATCACCCTCAAATTCATTTTTATCAGGTACATAATCACCTTCCTTATGTTCAACAAAAGGTGATAGATGAGGAGGTAAAGTTTTACCAGGTTGATATGGCTCAGTCTTTAATAATTTTCTGATATTAATACAATCATAAACCCATTGCGGTTGAATATAAAGACGATGTAAAAATCTGTGGCTTAAAGTAGGACGATCAACAATGTGATGCGTAATACGGTCATCATTCTCGTTAAATGGTGAACCAATACCACATGTTTCATCCCAACCAACTTGACCACCAAAAGTACGAATAATAAATTCTAAGGAGTATCTTGGAACTTCACGTGATAAATAAAAAATACAATTAGAAAATAAATTTTCAAATTCTGTTAAAGCAACTGATACAGTTTGTAAATCATGATATGTATATATCTTTGACGAGATATCTTGTGAATTACGAGTTTGTTCCATAAATTCATCCATTATTTCCCCATTATTTGTAGTTTCAGACTTTTCTGTAGTATCAAGTTGTATTTCTAATGTTGGTTCCACTTGATCTTTAATAATTGCAAGTTTCTTTGATAGCGTCTTCAGACGTTTCTCAGATTCAACCTTACGATCCTGTGAATGATAAAATATAAACTTTTTTTGTATACTAAAATCACGTGACAAACAAAAAACTCTTACCTCTTCGTTGTTAGTGTTATTCGATTCATCTTTGTTTTCATTATCACATGAAGTAGATAACCCTGTGAAATTATTTGTAGTCTCAATTATAAGAGCACCTAATCCAGCTGCACCTTCATCTTTAGCTGAATCTAATTTCGGTGGATAAACTAGATTCACATCAGTGTACAATTTGAAATTTACAAAGCCAAGAAGGGTTTGATAAAACTCCAAAAAAGTGAGCATAATACGAAAATCTACATCGTCAGGAACCTATTTTAATTAAATATTTTAAGTCGAGAACAATTTTTATACAATAAAATTGGTTAATATAAAAAGAATTATAATTTACCTGTTGACTAAATTGATAAGGAACCAACCAATTTATTGTTTGACCTTTAATTTCTGCTTGATAATAAATTCCTTTAATTGACAAAAATACTTTACGCAAACTTCTAGTATGAATTATATAATGTTGAAATTCAACACATAATCTTTGACAATTTGTGACTGTCTCTAATTTAATTCTATTAGTCGCCGGAAATGTAGAAAATAAGAATAGCATACATAAAGCATCATCAAGATCTCTTAAAGCATCAGTGAAAGTAGGATATCTATATTAAAACCAAATAGTTAATTAAAGTATTTTTAAATGAAATAAAGAAATTTTTTGTTCATTACCTTTCTTTAAGGATATGATCTAATGTATAAATCGGTCTATTCTTTTCTAAATTCTTTGCAGTACTAAATTCTCTTTTACCTAATGCTTTATTTAATTTTCTTAGAAATATTTTATGTTCTCTAAATTTTTGAAGGACTGGTTCATGAGCAAGATATTGAATATCTTTTTTATAATAAAAGGTTGTTGGTGCTGTAGAACCTTTATTAGCTTTCTTCTTATTTTTTGGTTCTCTAGGATAAATTCCTTTAAGAATACATAATCGTCTTCAAAAAAAAAATATATATATTATTTATTTTTTTTTATATCAATCAACAGGTAAATAAAATAAAATAAAATGCATACCTAAAATCCGCAAGTGAAACTTGCAACTTTCTTAGGGCTTGATTTCGATTTATGTAATTTGTAGCCGCTCCAGCCTTCCCTTTTTGCTTCAATTTTCCCATTATTTAAATAATTAATGTACTTGATAAAAAAAAAAAAATTTTTTTTGATTAATATACGGGCACTAAAAAATCTCATCAAAGAAAATCACTACCACGTGCCTGAAATTTCAGTATATTTACTGATCTTTAATTCTGGCCGGAATTGCTGTAATCACGTGATATGTTTAGCATGGTGTCACAACTGTTGTGCAGCCGGACATATTTTTGGCGCGTTTATAACGCGTATTTATTTTATTATATTTCATATTTCTAACCAAGACGAAGACGCCATTTTATTAATAACTTTAACTTTAAAATGGAAGGCGAACCGAAACTAGAAAAAGAAATCGGGGATACAACTTTGTTGGAAGGCTGTAGCCGGTTTTCAAACTTAACAAATCTCATTCATCGGGAATTTACAAAGAATGCAAACGAGGTAAAATCGGTATAAATGTAAAAAAGAAAACATGCGACTACTCTTTAAGCTTATTTTATTATAGGGTTTGGAAACACCAGCAACAACTTATCCACAAGAGTTCTTTTCGCATTCGAATAACCATATCGATAACGTAGCAGCTCATTGTGGCTTATCAACTCCAGCGATTACAGATAAGTAAATAGAACTATTTTTTTTTTAATTGATTTTTATGATTTTACAATGATCGATAATTAATTACTTGTTCAAATTGGTATTAAGATTACAGAAACATAGTTCGATTGTCAGACGACGGAGAAGAACAATAACCACGGCGCGTAACCTTGGTAAGGAATGTCATATAATTGTTTGATTCACTGAAAAATAGTTTATAACATATAATGTCAATCCTGAGCAGGTCCACCACAAAGAGTAAAGAAAATACAAGAACCAGTTCAAGAAGAAGAAGAACCAAATGAATTTGATGCTGAACCTAGTCGGTGGAAGTTCTCAGGTAACATTTTTGTTTATGAAATATAATCTTTTCATATGGTGTTTGCTATTTTCTAAAGTTTTACTTTTTATGTAAAATGCTTAGAAAGTAAAGAGCATGGTCTGTTATTAAAAGCAGATAAACTATATGCACATCAAGAGCCTATAAGATCAGTTAATGAGATTAAATCAGATTATAATCTTTTAAAACGCTCATCGAAAGTTGGCTACCAAGAAATTCAAAGTGATCGGAATGAAACTGTGAAAAGCCATTTATCACCAAAGGTGACTGAATCACCTCCACCTAAAACATCCGACACAATCATAACCGAGAAGATACAAAATGTAAAAGAATACAAAGATAATATAATGGTAAAATACCTTTGTAAAGTATTTGTAATTTTTTTCAAACTATTTTTAAATATTTAATTTTAAAGCTTTATTAACAGCTAAATGGACAATTATATAAACGTCACGCGGTACTTGGTCGTGGAGGTAGTAGTAAAGTTTATCAGGTGACAAATTCAAATGGACAAGTTTATGCCATAAAAAAAGTCACTTTTGATAAAGTCGATGATAGTATATTATCTGGATATATAAACGAAGTAGCTTTATTAAAACGTTTATCCGGAAGAGATGGAATAATAAAATTGTATGATGCTGAAATAAACGAAGAAAGGGGATATTTATTAATGGTTGATTAATTTTTCATATTATTAAATTACCTTTAACATAGAGATATATTTTCATTTCTTTTTATTTTTTTCCTTTTAAGTTATTAGAATGCGGGGAACAGGATTTGGCACACTATTTATATTCACAAAATGGGAAACCAATCGATTTAAACATTATCCGATATTATTGGGAACAGGTAAAAAAAAAAATTGATCTTAGTATCAATATTAATAAATTAATGTCATTTCTTGTCTAACAATTAATTTATTAGATGCTAAAGGCTGTGTACGCGATACAACTAGAAAAGATCGTACATACTGATTTAAAACCCGCAAACTTCATAATAATAAATGGAACATTAAAGTTAATTGACTTTGGGATTGCAAAAACTATACCAAATGACACAACCAACATTCACAGAGACCAACACGTATGAAATTTTATTCGTCTTAAAAGGATTTTTCGATTTTTATTTTCACTTATTTATATTGTCTTCAAAAATGTCTTTAGGTAGGTACAATCAATTACATGTCACCAGAAGCCCTCAATGACACAAGTGATCCAGAAACAAACAAAAGTGGGAAGAAATGCTTAAAAGTAAGTTGATTTTAAAAGAACTTGATTTTATACGTGTACCTCACTTTAATAATTTGGTAATATATATATATAGCAAGGTCGACCAAGTGATGTTTGGTCACTTGGATGCATTCTTTATCAGATGGTTTATGGACATACACCATTCTCTCATTTAAATATGTCCAGAAAGTATAAGGCCATACTTGATGAAAATTATATAATTTCATTTCCCGCCACAACGAATAACCAAAATGATAGTATGGTCGATGAAAATTTGATTCGTATAATGAAGGGATGCCTCGAGAGGAATTCAAAATCACGCTTAACTATACCACAATTATTAACCGATCCCTTTCTAAAACATTCGCAGGAGCCTTGTAAGTATTTTTTATATTAAATAATATTTCATTAGTAAACTAATTAGCTAATTACTAATTTAATTTACCTTTTCAGTGGCATTGCCGATACTTGATAATTTGTTGCATGAAGTACTAAAATACGCAGATAGTAATGTTGTAAAACATAATGAACACACAAAAATTACAAGCATTGCCAAGGTTAGAACTTCATTGTAGGTTTCATACAAGTCTTCTTTACACATTGCGACGATTGCTTTTATTAATGATATTTTATATTCTAGGCGATATTTACGCAATTAAAAAATAGAGAACCCATAAATAGTGATACGTGGGAACTTTAATAATAACATACTTGCAATAAGATTAAGAGATAGAAAAATGGTATTTGTATATTAGAAATAATAATTCTGAAATTTAAATTTTGTAAGCATAATTTTTTTTTTATAATTCAGTTTAATTAAATATAATAATTTTAGTTATGAAAAGATGATATACAATAAATAAAATAAAGTTTATTAAATATAAGACAGTTTCAAAATTCGTGATTATTTAAAAGATGATCAATAACTTGCCAACCAGGAGCATTTATCCATTTCCTACGTACAATTACATGAGTATGAGCTCCACCTTCAAGATTAACAAGTACTTTGCGCCAAGTCATATCTTTATGCCAAAATCTAGCTATTTGTTCATCAATTGGTAAATTATAAAAAGTTTCATCCTCTTCTTCACCAGTAGTATTTGTGATATGAGATATATCATTAGGTGTGTATAATTTATCATGAAGAATGGGGGATTCAGCAGAAAAAGATCTAATGAGATATTCTTTAGTGGTTTCAGGAGGATTGATGGCATTAATTAAATTTCTTAAATGGTCAATTATAGTAGTACTATAATGATTTTTGATGAAATCATCATCATGATTAATAAAATAAAGGGAAGAAGTTTTAAGAGATACAGTTGTATCATTGGCAACATTTGCATATAAAGTACGGGTTTTAAATAATTTTAATGCTATATGAGAAGAAGAATTTGGACGCGATAGAGATAATAACAAAGGTTCTTCATTAAGCGAATCAATAGTAGTAGGCGAATCTTCTTGTTCTTCCAAAATATCTGATGCAGATTCTTGTGCAATTTTTGATCTTGGTATTAATGCCAGATCTTTACCGGTTTGACCTATTACACCCCATTCCAAACCAATTTTAATATACCAAGCTAAATCTGTTGAGCCGAGTAATGGTGATGCTATTGCTATATAATGTACTGGTTCAATATCTTTAAAAAATATTCCATTGGTTACACTATTTAGGTAACCTATAAGAAATATATTAATTAAACCTCCTAATGAATGTCCAATAAATGATATGTTTGATATTAAAGGTCCATTAGAGGTAGAAGAAGAATTTGTAGAGCTGGAGCAAATCCAAGGCCATCCAACATATTCTAAAATACTTTCAGCTAATCTTTTACCGCATTTTTCAATTCCATCTTCAGTAACAGAATGATTAACATCTGACATGTAGACAACAACTTTATGTTCTAATTTATGTTTACACTTTTCTTCAATAACTTCCCTCAAATATAATTCATCTAAGATAGATCCGTGTATTCCATGAGTTAATACAACAAGATGGACTGAGATTTTTGTATTTTGAGAACTTTCACTAATATTATTAATAGTGGTAAGATCTGGTAAATGAAATACATCTTTTGGTCTGAAATATTCGTAAGTTATTGTAGGTGAAAAGGTTTCAATTATAGTAAAATCGTCATTATATTTATTGTGAATATTTGCAATTCTAATTTCATCTGTAACAAGTGCTCCATCAGCAACCTCGGCAAATAATGATACGTCATATTGTACTTTATTACAAGTAAATACTATTTCACTTAATACTTCAATGGTCCAATCTCCAACCCACTCTTCTCCATCTGGTATGATTAACGATATTTTCCAAGTTTCTCCACATTTTATTCCGGATTTAGTATGTGGTACAATTAATTCAGTTGGTTGTTTGGGAATAGTAAAACAATTATGATTAGTGTTAACACAAGTCGCTGAAATATTATATGGTCCTGCTAATATCGCTCCTCTATAAATTACTGGTGTTGTGTTTGTTACTTTTAACACTAAATTATTTGGCGGCCACGCTGTACTTTTTTTTAGTTTTTTATGATCAAAAAATACTCTATACCTTGTTATTTCTCCAACTGTCAATTCTGAACTCGCTTTCCATAATTTTACCAAATTAGCTATTGAAGATTCTGTAGCCATTTTATACTGTGAAATTCTATACAATTATTAATTCTATACAAAAATTGCATGTGATATTTTTTAAGACATATATTATGTACTAAACCAAATTTAACATAAGTAAAACTGGATTTTTATCCTAAAATTCACCGCAGGTCTTTTTTTTTAAAAAATGAAGCACATTACAGATTTATTATTGGACACTAAACAGGATAACTTTAATAAATACTGTCTTACATAAAACAGAATCATATAATAATTGATTATCTATAAATAAAAAATACAAAAGTTCTAGATCATAACATAATTATTATTAATTTTTCACCGATTGAATCCCCGTATCTTCATATTATTTATAAAAATAAAGTAAAATAAAATAAAATATTATAATAATAGAGATTGAATTTAAAAAGATAAATACGGTTACTTTTTATCATGCAATGTTTTTGATTCGTTGCTTATATTATTACTAGCTGAATTGGTTGATGATGGTGTAGTTGGAACAGAATTGACTGTCAACTTTTCGGTTGAAATTGAATTAAAAGTGGATTTCTTTAATTTTTCGTTTTCTCTCCTTAGATTTTCATTTTCTTTACGTAATTCATCATTATCACGAAGAATTTCTAGAATACTCTAATATATAATCAAAATAAATAATAATATTTCCATTAATAACCTATAATAAAAAACCGAATAAAAGATTACAAATTAAGTGATTTGTATACCAAATATGAAGAAATCTCCTTCGATGAATTTCTGTTTCCTGTATTACAATTCACATATGAAGCTGGTTGTGAATTATGGTGTGGTTGTATTCTTCCAGCTACAGCTGATGTAAAATGATTGCTATTTAAAGCAATCATTTCATTCAATATTGCTCGTTGTATTTCGTTCTGTTGTAATAAAGTTGTAAGTAAACTAGAATTCGCAGAATTCATCACATGTTGACCTTGACCACGTAAGATGGATGAAGAAGGTGAGATATTGGGCGAGTGGCCCAAGAAAGTTGATTGTGGAGAAAATGTCGTTTCAGGTGTAAGCAAGTTTCCTGATTTAATTTTTATTTTTGGTCAAGCCAAAAATTAAACAAATTTATATACAAAATAACAAAAAAAAAAAAGAGTGAGAAAGCAGAGGGAAAGATAGAAAATAATTTTATTTCATTTTTTTATATATAAAAGTTAAATAATTTAAAAATTGTAAAAACCCTAATTGCTTCTTACAATAGCTGTTTAATTTTCATAAATAAATATATATAAAAAAAAATAAACAACCATAAAAAAATATATATGTGTATATATATTATTATTATTTTCCAACATTTTCTATACCTGATGGAGATATTGATCCATCCATCTTTGGTGGTACATCAACAGACACCTGAAATCTTCCTTTTTTGGTACTCACTGGTTTTTCTGTAGTGTGCGTATCCAAAGAACCTCCATTACTTTTATTGATAGTACCTTCCCTAGAAAATGACGTATCGCCTTTTGACAATGTTGATTCACGAGAAAGTGAAATAGAATTCTCTCGAGAAATATTTTGAGAAACCGATGATGATGTAGTCGATGTATCAGAAGTTTGCTGAACTTCAAATCTACTTTTCTTACTATTTTCTATATATATGTGTTATAAAATTTAATAAGTTTAGAATATATAAAATAAATCTTAAAAAATAAAAATTAAATCAGTACGTCGCAAGTACCATATATATTATGTGTCACCTGTTAAATTCTCGTTGGATCGCTCTTTTGATAGAGGAGGGCGCTGATTATCAGATTCATGTTGCGATCCAGATGGTGAAGTCCTTTCTTTAGATCCATTATCAACAAAACTGAACCTTCCCCTTTTAATTTCTTGTGATTGCTGAGGTTGTAGACGATGAGTATTTTGTTCATCCTTTTCTCCTGGTGATGATGAATTAGGTACAAAGTTTGTTCCAACAGAAGGAGGCTGAGATTTGGATAACGGACTTTGAAGAGGAACGGATATAGTAGAGGTTGTAGGCACAGACAAAGGTAATGGGTCTGTAGCAGCATCTCCAACCAAAAACCGCGACTTTTTTTGTGGTGCATTAGTAGCGGCACTTGAATCTGTTTTAGTGTCGGGATTGTCATTAGTAACAGAAAATTCAACCCGCTTCCCCTCCGATTTCCCTTCATTTGCTGCTTGTGAATCAGCATTCTCCTGATCATCACTATCACGGTATTCGTCAACCGCAAAGTCCCATGTAACTCCTTTGTTATATGTTACGGGTTTTTGTTGAACCCCTAAAAAAGATTAATAAATTAATGAGTATATGGAGATAATTAAACTATTTAAATGAAATTTTTTAATCGAAAAAAGGTGCATACTTTTATGAGGTCTTTGTTCCAAAGGTGGTAAATGTTGCAATATCTTACTCACTAAAAAATCTTTTTTCCTAGAAAATCTAAAAAATTGATGACCTAATAATTTTTCGGCAGATGGTCTAGGAGACAAAAATGATAAAGTAATAAATATCAATATATGAAACAATATAAAGAAAATAAGACTCGTCTTGTTAAATATAAGCACCGCTTAGTTGGATCCTTTTGTAAACATGCATCAATCATTTCCTTAAATGTTTTTGTATATTTATGCTTTGTTGATTCTCTATCAAGAGTAGGAGGTTCTTGAGAAAGTGTAACCATGATTACCTAAAAAAGGAAGTAATGAAAAAAACAATTATAAATACAAAAAAAAAAAAAAAAAACGGGAATTTTTTTTTATACTACGTACCTTAAGAGGCGGATATTTGGCAAAAGGTGCATTTCCGGTAGCTAATTCGATTGCAGTTATTCCAAAAGACCAGATATCGGCTTTATAATCATAACCCGCGTGTTCCATGACTTCTGGCGCCATCCAACACGGCTAATAAATGCGTTGAAAAGAAGAAAGAAAAAGCATTTATTTCATGCTAATAAATAATTGTTTGTTTGAAAGTGTAAAATACTTACTGTGCCGACAAAAGTTCTTCGATAACCTCTTCTATCCCCATTTTCTGTAAGAGAAGATGATACACCGAAATCAGCAAGTAAAACCGATCCATCTTTGTCCACAAGAAGATTTCCGGCCTTTACATCTCTATTATGGATGTTAATTACAAATTAAGAAAGTAAATATACACTTCAGCGACAATTAAAGAAAATAACTTACCTATGAATATGCCCATTTTTGTGTAAGTAATCCAATCCTTGAAGAGCTTGCTTTAAAATAGTTGCTATGACACTTTCTTCAAACCCATCAGGATGTGCGGTCTTCATGATATCCGAGCATGAACCTGATAATATTGGTGGATATCTTTCAACATGTTCACACAGTGTTTGGCAATATCTAATCTAATATTTAGTATTATTTATAAATGGACCTACCGGCAGACATATAAGGAGTAACAATAAAAAGCTTTGATTCATTTACGAATGAGCCGTAAACGCGCAACACATTCACGTGTTTAGAAAGAGACATTAATTGTGTTTCTCTCTAGTGAAATAATATAATTAAAATAACTCGATGAATTATAATAGAAGACCAATTGACAATCGATTAAGATTAATATACTGTACCCTAACTTCATCAATTTGATTTCGTTCAAAGAAATCCAAATCTATCATTTTGACAGCAACTTTTTTATTCAAAGGTTTATATACAGCGCCATAAACAATTGCAGATGCACCATAACCTATTTGGAAATTGAACAATTAAATGTTTAATACATTGAAAATTGCCTTTACAACACTTCAAAAAAAAAAATGATTATACCTATGGGACTGTTAGTATTAATGTCATATTCTTCAACATTGCTGGAGAAGATATGATCGTCGAACAAGTTAGCCACAGGAGGAGATCCAGAAGTCAGACTCGGACTCCTCTTTTTTTCCATTTTGTTAATGTAAACTGAGGCTACTTTACCGCAGTTGATAATAAGTTTTTCCGGACAGCTACTGCTCTAAGAACGGAACAAAACAAATTGTGCCGATATAGAACAATGAAGTCGAGCTATTTTACTTCGTAATAATTTTCGCAAAAATACTAGGATATTACCAAAATTATCATTCTAATGATCTGCATGAGGTAATGACAATTGACAATTAATAATAAATGTAATATCACATTTTATTATGCATATAATAAATATAATAAAGAAAAAAAAAATACATATAAATATCGCAAGAAATCAATTAAATCAAAAGATTAAATTTTAAAAATCAAACTATATGATTCTTTAATAGCAAATTTGGGAATTTCACAAAGTTGATGCAAGGATCATAGGAGGAGAGATCTCATTGCGTTTTTCTTTACCAAGAAGTTGTTCGACAATTGTTAATGCAAAAAGGAATGCAGTACCTGGTCCTCGGCTGTTAAATAGAAATTTTACTAAGAAATTCTTATTAAGACACGTAATATAATCAAATTGCCAAATTACCTGGTAATGACTTTATTGTCAACCACGACACGATCTTCTTGGTAATTATATTCTAAAATGATCATACAAAATTTGCGATAAATGCAATTTGATTTGACGTAATTTAAATTTAATGAACAAACAAGATATTAACCATTTTCTAGATCAGCCTTAACGATTGGATGAGACGTGATCTTGCCTCCTTTATTAATGTTGGCGCTCTTAATCGCAATAGTTCCTGATATAAATATAACAAATAAAGTACTCAAACAAAGCATGAATTTGATTATGCTGAAAGATTTATTCAAATACCAGCACAAATTGCAGCGACAAATTTGCCAGTTTGATGCGCTGAGGCTAACAATTTTTGAACCTCTGGATCAGATGAAATAGTTTTTGCACCAGCTAAACCTCCAGGAATAACAATAACATCATAGACGTCCTTTTTGAAATGATATAATTTAAATTCTTTATTACACCGCTTTTAAAATTCATAAACGAAAACAGATTAATAAACAAAAAATTACAAACAAAATTGGAAATATTTGAGAGAGATTGATCTGGCACAATCATAACACCACGACTGCATTTCGCGTAACCTCCATTTTGTAATGCAATTCCGGCAACCGTCACATCAATTTGTGCACGTCGCAACACATCAACTTTAAAATAAAAACTCATTAATGAAACAAAAATTTTATATTGCAAAGAGACCTCTCTTATTTGAGTCAATCATAAATACACACCGGATATCACCGTCTCCATTTCCTCTGAGCCATCTGTTACTATCACGAGGGCCTTCTTATTGTTCTGATTAGACATTTTGTTCCTTTCAAGAAAAATTGACGAGTACTAAAAAGTTGACCATTTCATTTTTCAGAATGAGCATTGATACTTGACCGTATCCGGATTAGATTGTATGATTTTCCTATATTGTTTATTAATTCGGCAATTGCCCACATGAGCATGAATACAAAATTTTAATTGGCACTTTTGATAAAGGAAACTTATTAAATAATCGGATCAGATAGTTTATTATACTTTTTTGATTAACCGTAGCAATCACATGATTTGTAATCAATATTGCTCTCTTACCGTCAAAAAGATTTTTTTTATTTTAGCACGCCTGAAGTACCATTTCCCTTTCTTGTCCTTGAGAAGGGTTTAATAGTGGTTCAAGTGATCGCGTCCTAGCATATATCACAAAACGAACGAACAACATGGATAAAATACCTGAACATAGGAAAAATGCTTTTAAGACAAAGGCTGTTTTTAAGGCTGAGGAATTACGCAGACGTCGTGAAGAACTACAAGTAGAAATTCGTCGAAAGAACCGTGAAGAATCCTTGGCGAAGCGTCGTAATCTTAATGTACCTGCTTCACCTGACTCGGATGATGAGGCTGCTGTTGCAACCATCAACGCTCAGGTAAGTTATAGAAGTTACTATTTATTTGTAGCTTTTTACGCAGTATAACATATATAAAGTTTGCAGCATTCCCTGTACTACGATTAAGTTTCTTTGGTGGCGTTGAGATATACGCGACCAAGTTATTAGATATTATTTCATAGATCACAGTAGTTGTGTTTCTTATATACTTCTGTTTGAGTTTAATCAATAACTTTATAGAAGACTTTATTTATTTAATATATATATATATATATTTTTATTACGATGGATCAATACTTACCTTTTTTTATGTTGCTTAGCTTCAAGAACAGTTACCTGGCATGATACATGGAGTCTTCTCTGAAAATGTAGAAGAGCAATTGCAAGCCACTACTAAGTTTAGAAAGTTGCTTTCTAAGGAAAGGAATCCTCCAATTGAACAAGTTATTGAATGTGGGGTTGTTTCTCGTTTTGTGGAATTCTTGAGATCTCCTCACTCTTTGGTTCAAGTAAGTAATGAATATAAGCTTTATTAATTTTAAATATTCGTTAACGTATTTTGAAATTATAGTTTGAAGCAGCTTGGGCTCTGACTAATATTGCATCAGGATCTTCACAACAAACTCAAGTTGTGATTGACGCCGGAGCTGTTCCTATTTTTGTTGAATTATTGAGCAGCCCAGTCGCTGATGTTAAAGAACAGGTATTTGATATTTTGATTCAATTTTATTTTGACTTTATTTACTTAATATTTAATTACTATTTTGAATATTAGGCTGTTTGGGCTCTAGGTAATATCGCTGGTGATAGTCCCCCATGTCGTGATTACGTCTTGCGTGAAGGAGCTCTTAGACCTTTATTGGCCATCTTGAACGAACACAATAAACTTTCAATGTTGAGAAATGCAACTTGGACTTTATCTAATTTCTGTCGCGGCAAAAGTCCTCAGCCAGATTGGAACTTGGTAGGATATGTAACTTAAAATGGATATCCAATATCTGGATTATCCGGATTATTCTTTTTCCCTTGAATTTATTTAACGAGTATAATTTTTATTTTAGATTGCTCCCGCTCTTCCAGTCCTCGCCAAACTTATCTACTCTATTGATGACGAAGTTCTTATTGATGCTTGTTGGGCAATCTCATATTTGTCAGATGGTAATAATGAAAAAATACAAGCAGTTATTGAATCTGGTGTTTGTCGTCGACTTGTTGAACTTTTAATGTAAGGTTATATATATAATAAGTATTTAATGTGTAAATTTTTTTTAGTATTAAATAACGTAACATATCTATTTATTTATTCAGGCATTCATCAACGTCTGTTCAAACTCCTGCATTACGTTCAGTTGGAAATATAGTTACCGGTGATGATGTTCAAACTCAAGTCATTATTAATTGTGGGGCTTTACCTGCTTTATTGAGTCTATTATCTAGCCCAAAGGATGGACTTCGCAAGGAAGCTTGTTGGACAATTTCTAATATTACTGCTGGAAATTGTGCTCAAATACAGGCTGTTATTGATGCGAATATTATACCACCCCTCATTAATATCTTGCAGCACGCTGATTTTAAGACTCGTAAGGAAGCATGTTGGGCTATTTCCAACGCAACATCCGGTGGTTTGAACAAACCTGAACAAATTAAATATCTTGTTGGTCAAGGATGTATCAAGCCACTTTGTGATTTATTGACCTGTATGGATAATAAAATCATCCAAGTTGCACTTGATGGTCTTGAGAATATTCTAAAAGTTGGTGAGATTGATAAAACTGATGGCATAAATCAATTCGCCTTGTATGTTGAAGAAGCAGGTGGTATGGAGAAAATTCACAACTTGCAGAGTCACGAAAATCTCGAAATTTACAAGAAGGCCTATCATATAATTGACAAATACTTTGCAGAAGACGAAGAAGAGGATCCTAATTTGGCTCCTGAAATGGATGCGACTACGGGTCAATTTGCTTTCCAAGCAGATGTAAATATGCCTCAAGGAGGTTTCCACTTTGGCGATGGTAGTAGTTAAATAAGGTTGATTTAATTAATGATTTCATTTATTCGATGATGATAAAATTAAAATAAATGAAAAAAAATCATAAGACGATTTCAATTTTTCTTCCATTGGGTTAATTAATGATTTATATGGCGAAAATCATAATAACGGCGATTTAATTTTTCTTTCCCTATCGATGATTTTTTATTGCCGTTTCAAAAAAGGTGTAATGTGATATATAGATCAGGGGGATTTTGGAGAATTTTTTTTCACCTCATCTAGTTTTAGTTCTAGTGAATATTTTTCCATACTCTTTTTGCATTTTAAATTTCAGAACCTAAACTTGAATAAACTGTAAAAAAATAAAATAAAATAAAATGACACATTGTGATTTCTCGTGTGATCATTAACTTGTATTAATCGATGATGCTTAATAAATCTCTTGTACGGATTGACTTTGTACGGTTGTACTAATTAACATATGTGATGTCTTCCTATTATCACTCTAATGATCATATCCAGGAGTTCTTTTTTTTAACTTATTGATCCTGTTAATTCTTGAATGGTAAATTTTCTTTATTACTAATATAAAAGTATATAATGAAGAAACATATACAGTATTAGCTAATAGTACTAATTAAATAATAAATATTAATATTTATAAAAATAAAGATTTTAATTTTTAAACAAATTACTTTAATATAATTTTTCTTATTAAATTCTTTAATAAATATAAAAAATAAAAAGAATTTTTCTTAATTTTATTTTTAGAAAAAAGGTTTATTTTCTAGATATTATTATTTTAAGAATCTAATTTTACTAAGAAATTACATAATAATATTTTTATCTTTCAAAATTTACAAGATATCCAGGATATTATAACTAAATTATAATTTAACAATAATTATTCTTAAAAGATTTTAAAATTGTATAATAGATTATATCTGTTAAATTTAAAGGATATATTTATAATTTTGGAATTTTTTTTTTAATGAAACAAATATATAAATTACTATTTTATTTTTTAATATAAAAGAAATTAATAAATATAAATGCTAATAAAATTTTATAGCTTTGACAAAAATCACCTTATATTCTTAATCTATTTTAGTAGTAAATAAAAGTATAAATTTAAATTAGTATAAACTAAACTTTTAAAAGATTATGATATATTCAGATAAATATTTTTCATTTTAGTATAATTAATTACTAAATAAAAGTGGATAATATTAAAACACTTACTTAATTACTATATAAACTAATTTCTAATAGTTATCTTTTTAACAAACTAATAAATCAAGTTAAATACTAATATAATTTTAAAAAGTAACTTATCTAAAAATTTTTGTTATTAATATATTTACAGTATATAATAGTCTTATATTTCTTACTATAGCCAGTTTTCCAAATTTTTTTTTTTTATATTTTTGAATTGATTTAATATTTAAATCTGTAAGTAAAAAACTTATCTAAGAATCTTTATTAAAAAATACTTCTACTTTTTAGCAATCCTTTCAAAATAATTTGCCATCTGACCTAATCTCTCATTTGTTTTTTATTACTACTAACCAAAATGGTTAATATATAATTATAGTTATAATATTAATTTCTCTATTTATCTTTATTATTATTATCTAAAATTATTTTAATTTTCAAACTAATATAAGAAAAGGATCATGATAAAAAGATTTTTAAAAAATTTATTATTAAATAATCCTTTTGTATTTTAAAATAATTAAAGTAAAAAAGTTCATTAATCTTACATAAATCATAAGATAACCTCTAGTTTAGTAATTTAATCAAATTTGATACAAATTTTAAAAAAATTATATTAAATATATAATACCAATCAATTATTCAAATATTCTTTTATTTTTCAATAGAAATAAAAAAATTTCAAAAAAAAAATGATTAGAAAAATAAAAAACTAAAAATAAAGAAAATAATATTAGAAAACATTTAAGTAAAAAAAATTTTAAAATTAAAAACTAAAATAAAATAGATATATTCTAAATCAACTTTAAATAAAAAAAAACTTTATTTTTAAAACTCTTAAACAAAAAATAATTTCCAAAAAATTTATAATTAAAAAAAATTATATTTTTTCTAACTATTTCAATTTAACTTCTAACTTATTTATGAGTTTAAAAATACAGTTATTTATATAAAAAAATTGCTAAACATTATCTAAATAATTATCATCTGGATGATTGTCATCTAGGCAATTATTATTTGAGTCTTTGATTACATGGCAAATTTAATATTTTTAATTGACTATATGATCATGTCATATTTATTATATATCAAATCTTATTTTTAGTATAGGTTTATTTTCTTAGTTCTTTTTTTTTTATATTCTTATACTTTATTTCTTACTAACTCTATTTTATTATTTTTAGGTTCTTTAGTCCTTTCAGTTTTGCAATTAAGATTTAGTTATTTTTTACTTTACATTTCATTTTTTATTCATTTTTTTATTTTTTTTATTTGTTTTTATCATTTCTATTTCATTTTTCATTTTTCATTAATTTTATTTCATTTTTTTTTAGATCTTTTATTTTTTCAGTTCTATAATTAATAAAGATATGTTTTTTATTTTTTATTTATTTTTTTTTATTATTTTTATTTTATATTTTGTTTCTTACTAACTTCATTTTTTTTTACTTTATGGTTTTATTTTTACTTGGTTTTTTATTATTATTTTTTGCTACTTAACCTCCTATCATAATCATTTTTTTATTTTTTGTTTCTCATCATTTTTCACTTCTATTACTTTTTATTATTTCATCTTTTTTATCTTTCATCATTTTCTATTACATCCATTATTTTTTTTTCTCTCCTATTTACTTTTATTACTTCTTTTCATTCCTTTTCATCTCCTATAAGTAAATGTTTTAAAATATTTAATATGTATAAAATAATAAGAGAAGCATTTGCTTAAAATCTTTAAAGTTTTTACTTTAGTGAAAAAACTAAAAAATTATATTTTCTTTTACATTATATTTATTATATTTATTATATTCATAAATAATAAATTATAATAAATTTTATTAATTATAATTAAACCTAGTTTTAAAACTAAAATATTTCAAATTTTTTAAAATTTTAAAACTAAATTAAATAATTAAATATAGTTTCAATTTAATATTTAATATAATATGATCTATAATTTATATTATATAATTTATCAAATATTGATTTTTTTTCCATTCTTAATAAAATAAACTTTATAAAATGATTAAACAAAATAATTTTAAAGAAAAAACTGGTAGCAAATACTATTAAAATTACTAAATCATTCTGAAAAATCTAATTTTTATTATAAAAATTGGCTATAAGTATATATAAATATATTACAATCTTATCTTATTATACATGAATTAGAGTATTTCTACCTCTAAAATAGTTGAAATAGTTGAAATAATTTTGACTTAAACCTTTAAAATAGCCAAAATTACATCATATCATATGATTTTATAATAATTAAATAGTATTAAACTTCAGTAATTGGATTTTTACACTATTAGATTTATCTAGATAAGGATTCATCTAATATATATTTTATATTTATAGCATTGATATTGATGAAATTATTATGGTTTAAAGTTTTATATTATTTTATAATTATATAAAATCATATGATATAATGTAATTTTAACATATTTTGACTTTA
The DNA here is from genome assembly GCA_003550305.1 of Glomus cerebriforme. Taxonomy (NCBI): domain Eukaryota; kingdom Fungi; phylum Glomeromycota; class Glomeromycetes; order Glomerales; family Glomeraceae; genus Glomus; species Glomus cerebriforme. The sequence continues at coordinate 321,643 of QKYT01000035.1, read as the reverse complement.
ATTTTAACTTTTAGGCCTTCAAACCAAAATATTTTAACTTTTGAGATTTAATTTTGGTTTCATATATAAGAATTATTAAAAAGAGATAAAATATCTAAAATATTTAAATATTTCAAATATTTTTAATTTTAATTCTTTTTTACAATAAATATTACAAATTACAATATCTACTATCTGGATATCTTAACCTTACATAATGAATTATTACAATAAAATAAAAATTGATTAAAGAATAAGCAGAAATAAAGAATATTAGAATTTGATAAGTTGGAATTGAACATTTAAAAAACTAGATACTTTTTACAAGTGATTATTATATCAAAAAATTGAAGTAATTATTGTCATAGATGAAAATAGAATTAAATATTAAATTTTTTTATAAGTTGATAAATAGACATGATTTATACATTTAATCTTAATTTTTTATTTTCATTATATTATATATATGTAATTTTTTTTATTCTGAAAAATGGCCAAATTACCCTTTATATATTATGTATTTTTTTAAGAATTTGAATTTAAAATATAATTATTATATTTAAATATTATATTTTTNTTTTTTTTTTTTTTTTTACTTTTCATTTTTTGTAAAACCAATATTTTTAGATCCATAAATATGCAATTGATTATCTTCACCACCACTTAAAATAATATCATTATCCCAATCAACACAAAAAACTTTTTTTGGTATACTATTTTCTTTTTCTTTATCATTATTTTGTTTAAAAAATGTGTATAATGGTGTTTTGCTTCTTATATCCCAAATTTTTATAGTACCATCATATGATCCACTAACTAACATAAATGAATTTTTAGTAGACCATGATACACTTGTTACCCAATTTTTGTGTGATGATAATGTTAATTTTACAACTGCTATATCTATAAATGCAAAAAGTGTTTAGTCATAAAGAAACAAAAGAAACAATAGGTACATATAATCATACCTTCTGCTCGTGGATCCCATAATCTAATTACTTGATCAGAATGACCTGATGCTATTAATCCAGACTTACCGGAATATGAAATTCCATAAACCACCTTATCACAATTCTAATATATTCATAATATAAAACAAATATTTATTTTTAAAAAATTATTTTTAAATTATATGAAAATTCAAAATATAAATAATGGATATCAGATACCTTTACATCTACATTAGTTCTAGATTCAACATCCCAAATTCTAATAGAATGATCCCATCCACCACTATATAATTTATTACTATCTTTATCATCAAATATAACTGAAGATACTGATCCGATATGCCCATTCATAGTAGTAATAGGATACTGAATAATATTAAGTTTGAATTAATTTTATATTTCATATATTCAAAAAAAGTTTTTTTTTAAAAAAAAAAAAATAATTGTGAATACCTTCGTAAGAATATTTTCTTTTTTATTAACTTTTCTTCTTTTTGATGATGCTTGAACTTTAATATGTTCATCATCATCACTATTTTCGGGTATTTCCATTGTCCAAAGCATAATAGAAGAATCCCATGATCCACTTGCAAACTTAAATCAAAATATTTATTGTAAAATTTACTTGGATTTTTTCTTCAATAAAGAATATTAATATATGGTTTATATTACCTCTGAACAAGATGGACTAACAGCAATACTTTCAATACTACCTTTATGTCCAATACATTCGTATAATGAAATATATTTATTATGTTCAAGTGATGACCTCCATGCTCTAATTGTTTTATCTTGTGAAGCTGATAAAAACGAAAATTCATCATCATCTACAAAAAAATAATATTTTAAACAAATTTATAAAAGATATATTTTGTAAGAATCAAAGTTAAACAAGTCAATAATAGTACCTTTAATCGAAACCCAAGAAACACTTTTTATAGGAGCATTATGTCCTATAAAAGTTTGTAAACATTCTCCCGAGGTATTCCATATTCTTATGTGATTATCATAAGAACCTGTCAAAAAATATCTTTAAAATTTTTTTATCAATAAAATATTGTTCTTTTTAAAAAAAAAAAAAGTATATAAAGCTCTTTTAAATAAAGGATATTGTACTTTTGATTAAAACTTTTAACAGAACTAACCCAATCGTCATGTTGAAAAGAAGATAAAGGAGTAGGTGGTAACATAGATTCAACATATTCAATAGTAATAATATTTTCCGTTGATAAACCTGAATTTTCTAAGAATTCTAACAAACTTGTTCTTAAAAACAAATTGTCTATCATAAAATCAAACGGTATAGGCTTCTCTAAAGTTAATTTTAATTCAGTAATTAATATAAATATGTAAGTTAATATGTTTGAAACCGATAGAATTTATTTAAAAAAAAAAGTTAATACCGAAGCCTAAAAGGTGATTTATAATTTCAGAAAGTCCATATCTTCTTAATCTAGCAGGTACGATCATTGGAGTATCTGTAACAACATATTCGGTTTGTTTAGTCACAAAACGGACTTGCACTTGAATTTCTTCTTGAGAAATTTCCATATTTTTTTTAGAGGTAATTTCTATTTTACTTAGACGAAAAAATTTTTTATTGATTTTATTTATAGATGAAAAAAATTTGCTGATATCTTTTATTGAGTACAAAATTTTTTTTATCGGAACACAAAAAAGCATATATATTATTACTCAATAATAATTATATACGCCACAATAATAATTAATTTAAAAAAAAAATTACTTTTATGATGAAATAAAAGAATGCTAACTATATTACAATATTATTAAGTGCTAATACTTTTTTACAGTTATTTCTAATTGGATGACGTATCTGATTCTGATGAGTCTGCTACGGTATTGGCCAATTTTTTCTTTTTAGCAGCAATGAAAGCAGCTCTCATTTTAAAATAATCTTTATGTAAACCACATTCGGTCTTATTTTTTCCTTCCCATCTTCCATCTCTTTCGCTTGAAGAGTCATTATTCAATGGTTTAGTACTATGCCAATCACCAATCGAACGATAACCTTTATCAAGGAGGGGATTATATGGTACCTATTAAAAGGAAAATATAATAAATAAGGTTAGACGACGATCCAAACCGATGAACTTTATTTATCGAATATTCTCGAAAATATTTATTTACCTCATTAGCTCTAATATACGCACGAACTTTAGCAAAATCCCAATAAGCTAGAGGATTTAATTTTAGTAATCCGGTACCTTTTTCCAATTCTAAAATTTCAATATTTCCTCTTTCACCATTTTGACTTCTTCTTCTGCCAGTGATAACAGCTAAAACATTTAATTGTTCGTAAGCTCTTCTTGAAGGTTCAACTTTAACTAAAAAATCATAGCTATCCTCATCTTTTTCCCATAAATTTTGACCATGCTGCGCCTCAAAATCTTCTACTGTTTCACAATCAATTGGTTTGAAAATATGTAATGGAGCATTATAATGAGTTGATGCATTTTTTGCTAATTGAACAGTTTCGGGGAAATGATAAAGAGTATCGAGGAATATAAGCGGAATTAAATGTTGCGGCAAGGTTCCATTTTCTTCGGCATAATCTTGGCTAATTTTTGATAACATGTCCAAGATAACAAGACCTTTAAAAAAAAAAAAATTAAAATTTCATCATTTTATTTTTGTTTAAAATTTAAAATAATCTATATATTTACCGGTAAGACCGAAAGCAGTTGTTTGATATAATCCTGGTAAAGTTACGATAGCCCATTCCAAGATTTTTTGTGGAGATAAACTAGATAATTTTTCATTTAAATGTTTTAAATGTTTTTCGGAGAATAAAGGAGGTCGAGCAGAAATATCTTGTTCAACAGATGGTTCATCGATATACTGATTCGCGGGTGCCATTTGTTTTTTTTAAAAAAAAAGATAAAATTCTTGAGAAAAGTATAATAAATTTCTTTTTAAAATTTTTTTTCTTAAAAAAAGATGGATTCTTTTTGGGATCTATATATAGATTTTTTTTGGGATAAAAATTTTTTTCGGTTTTTTTTTTGGATGTTTTTTTTAAATTCCTGTCCAATCATAATTTGTATGGATTGCGTCAATTGAAAAAAATTTTAGTAATATCAATTTGTTATGATGTGATAGTATAAAAAAAAAGCGAAACACATATGTTGTTTAACAGCCTAAACTTATAAAAGTTCAAGCACATGTATAACAAATAATGTGCGCGTAAATTAAGCAGATGTCGATTTATTCTTATCATATTATTAATTAATTAATAATCTTCTTTTAAAAAAAAAAAAAAAACTTCAAAAAAGGAATTTTGAATTATTTATCATTTTATGACTTTTACGGCTTCTATACTAAAATTTAACTTAATCTATGTCATAACTACGAACATATTTTTCATATTTTTTTTACTAAAACTTTTAAGGGTTATACGTAATTTCACGAGCTATTTAACCCCTATGGAGTAAAGGTGTAAAATCGGCCCGTAAAATCATAGATTAATAATCATATAGTAATTTCGAGTATTATTATTAATTACAAAAACAATCAAAAAAAGAAATGCCCATACTACGTATATTTAAAAAAAAACTATTATAGTAATTTATGATTGGGATCGGAAATATTTTCTTCTGCTAAATTTGCAAAACAAATACTTGAAATCTCACGCAATATCTAGCCAATAATGAAGTATTTAATATTAATTCGTACTAACCAATATCAACCTGAAATGTATATAGGTGACACCTGCAGATAAAATAGATAAAATTAGCCTAGACTATTTAACTACATTTAACTACGTGTAACGCAATATATCATGATTAGAATAAGAGTCGAAAGAAACCAAAAAAATACTACCTGCAATTTAGGTTTCTATTTATTTCTGAAAGACTAGCCATTTCTTAACTCAGGAAATCCAAGTTGCAAAAGGTTTTTTTTTTGAAAATTACGTAATCAGCAATTCAGCAATCAGATCAGATTGTGCTACCGTAAATTGTGTGCGGAGGTACCCTTCAATTAGGTTGTATGGCATTCATTTGGTATCTTATCATATATTTCGCATTATACATAAACTTACCTCGCCTAGCCCAATACAGTAGTGCGTCTGGCAGGTGATGGATGTGTCCTGCAACTAGGCGGTATGACTCCTATAGTCCTATAGCAATTATGCGAAAGTAAGAGTTCGTTGAAGAAGAGGATATCCGCAAGAAAAAATCAAAAAGATCGTAGATAGTAGTCCGCTGTCATCTCATATAAACGTCATCATGCATCATGTACAATGTCCCTAATCATGTTATTAATTAGCTTTGTATTTTTGCGGAGAGTTCAACGCTATTTTGTAATAAATCGCAAATATCACATAATAAAGACTTTTTACAATGCCTTAAATTTCCATAAGTGTGAGTTATTAAGATATATGATAGCATGTTCTTCAATACGGATGACGGACCATAGCTGAAATTTCAGTTTATTTCGTCTCGGTTGAAGTTACATAATTTTCACTATTTTAATTTGAGAATCTGTTCTTGTTTATATCATGAATTATCATCGATTTTTGAACCACTACATGCAAAATAAAGCGTGTGATTCTTTTCATCTGCTGTTATTTCTGAATTTTCAGGATATCTGATTTTTTTTAGAATTGTAGAATTGTAGCAATTGTTAAAGCACTTATTCATAAAATTTTGCCTATATTAGGTATTGAATTTTTTATTTTATTAAAAATTATAAAAGAATATTAATATATATGAATCCTTTATTTTTAAATATACATATACTGTACAATAGCAGGTAGTTTTTTAAATATATGTATTTAATTTATTTTTTTTAACAAAGCCCAAAACTTTATTTAAGTACAGTCAGACCTAAATATAGTTATCCTCTATATAATAAGCATACCTCTTTATAAGCATCCAATTTTGAGAAACAGTTCTAAATTATATTAAATTACCTCTTTATAATCACAAATCAGCTATAATCACTATTACCTTATAATTTCAAACAAATGTACAGTATATATTATTTTTATTAATAATTAAACCTTTACATAATCACTATAATTTCAGTCATAAAATAATATTTTACAATTTTTTTTTTTTTAAAAAAAAAAAAGAATTATGTAAAGTATTAATTGTTAGTTAAATGGATATACTCTTTGAAAATATAATTTAAATTACCTTCTTTGGTTTTTGGTTAAGAAAAACAAGAAAAAGAAAAAATCCATATCAAATACTTACTTTTAAAATGGTGTCCAAGAGGCCAGCCATAGACCTACAAAAAGAAGAAAATCAAAATATTAATTAACATTTCATTTAAAAAAAAACGAAACTAAAAAATTCCAAAGTTATTTATCTTCAAAATTTCTAAAAAAAACTTTGGAAACTATCCAGAATTATAAATAACATAATTTAAATTTTTTTTTTAGGAATTATAATTACATACAAAAGTTAAAAAATTTTTTTTTATAAAATTGCTATCACTAAAAAAGGAAATACCTGAATTATGATTTACTAATTTTAGCTAAAATTAAAATATTTTTAATTTTAATATTTTTATATAAGTATACATCTATATAATCACTAATTTTGCAAAAACCAATTAGGTAACTATATAAAAATCTAACTGTATTATATAAAAAATTCAAATAAATTATTTAAATTTCTATTTTATTTATTTATATTAAATTTTATTTATCCTTTTTGATTTATATTTTGCAAATTTATACTTTATCTATTTTTATAAGTTTTATTTATTTTTTAACTCAAATATTTAAATTAAAAAATTTAACTTATTATATATAATAATTTTACTAAAAAATTAATAAAATTTGTCATATAAAAAAAAAATTCTAAAATATATACTATATATAAAAATAGAGTATATTATTGCATTCAGTTGTCATCATAGAGAAATTTTATAAAATCAAATTTGGATTTGCATATAAAATAAGGATTTTTTAATTAAGTTAAACAATACAAATTAAAAAGTTAATTTTTATATTAAAAAATATTTTATATTAATTTAGCAATTTAAGTTTTTTTTTTAAAGAAAAATTTTTAACTAATAAAATTCCAAAAAATTTTTAAAAAATTTTTTTTTATAAAATAATAATAAATTTAAATTTTATTTCTAATAGTTTTTGAATTTAATCAGATATTGCTGAGTTGAATATTTTAAAACCAATTCAACATTTTTTAAATTGGTTCATCTTAATACAAATAATTATTGAATTATCAGTTTCTTTTTCAAATAGTTTTTAAAAATTGTATATTTCATAAGTTAAATTATAATAATTAACCATTTAGTTAAGCATTTTACCTGATAATAATATATCTTTAAATAAAGATCTTAACATTTTACTTGAAAATGATTTTTTTCTAGTAATCATTGAGTTCTAAATATTTATAAAATAGAATAAAAATTAATATATCTTATCAGAAGAAAACTCATTTGTTGCTGATAAAAATTTAATATTTGGCTAATTCTTAAGTAATTCAATATCCTTTAGGTTTATTTCAAAACTTTTAGTATAATTTACATAACAAATATCATTTTTCACATAAGTTCTGATTTGATATATAGTATTTAAAGGTCTATAATTAAACAAGCATTCATATAAATGAAATGCCAAATATAAATTCAGTATGATTTGATCTTAACCATAATTATTTTTTATCAGGTTCACTATTTTAATTAATTTCTAATAAACTTCAATCATTACATCAATCTTAACAATTCTATTAACAAAAAGCTGATAAATTCTTATATAATATATAAGAATATCAGGAAGTTTTGAACAAGTGTATAATGTGTAAACATACGCTATGTGTTGCATAACACCAAAAAAGTGTTGTGTAATGAACCTTTTGTCAATCAACGTGATTAAAAATATATTGTGCAACACATTTTTAGGTGTATAATAACATATAGTAAAACAATGGCAGTTTAAAAATACATATAACAACACTAGATTAGTTGATAAATGCATATAAAAATGTTAAAAAATACATATAACAATATAAATTTTAATATATTAACTACATTTAATAAATAAAAGTATTGTTAATTGATTTTTTTATGTTTAAATTATATTCATTTATTAAAAATGTATTAAATTACAAATTCTTTCTAGATATACTAACTAGTATACTATACTAACTAACTATTTGATTTTAATATTCAAATCCAGAACCTACAAAAAAGTAACTAAGTTTTACAGCTAAGTTGCGAAATATACGTTTTCAATTCCCAAAAACCCAAATTTTAAGAAACAAACTGAATTTACAAAAAAAAAGAAAAATATTCAGTTAGAATATTTCTAACAAAGAAAAAAATGAAAAAATGAAGTTCGCAATAAAACATTCATTACAAAACTTACATTTCAGTTTCCCAAATCCAGAAATAAACCTACAAAAAAAAAAATAAACATTCAGTTAGAACATTTCTATACAAAAAAAAAATGAAAAACAAAGTTTGTAATGAAATGAACATTATGAAATTATGTTTTCATTTTTATTTCCAGAACTGAATCTACAAAAAGAAAAGAAGAAACGTTTGGTTAGAATATTTCTTAAAAAAAATAAAACAAAAAAATGAAGTTTTGTAATAAAATATTTGTTATAAAACTTACAATTCTTTTTTGATTCCAGATTTCCAGAGAATCTACAAAAAAAAAGAAACGTTCAGTTAGAATGTTTTTAATAAAGAAAGAAAAAATAAAAAAATAAAGTTCATAATAAAGTAATTCATTATAAAACTTACATTTCTTTTCCAATTTCAAATTTCCAAAGCTGAATCTACAAAAAAAAGAAATGTTCAGTTAGAACATTTCTTAAAGAAAAAACCAAAAAAAACAAAGTTTCATAACAAAACGAATGTTACAAAACTTATGTTTTTAATCCCAGATTCTCAGAGTTGAATGTTACAAAACTTACGTTTTTAATCCCAGATTCTCAGAGTCAAATCTATAAAAAAAAGAAGAAACGTTTAGTTAGAATGTTCTTTAAAGAAAAAAATAAAAAAAAATGAAGTTTCATAATAAAATGAAGTGTTACAAAACTTACGTTTCAGTTTTTTAAGTTTAAAAGCAAACTTACAAAAAAAGAAAAAATGTTCAGTTAGAATGTTTTTTAAAAAAAATAAAAAAAATGAAGTTTTATTATGAAACTTACATTCTGAAAAGAAAGTTTTGAAGTTACAACTTCGAAACTTATCAAGCTAAAATTGAAAAAAAGCCCAATCCTACAAAAAAATGAAAAAAAAACATTAGTACCATTTTTACTAACGATTCTTTAAGTAAATGCATCAGATGGGAATTTTGCGAAGAAACTTCCATATCTGAAATGAAATTCAAGAACTTACAAAAAGAAAAAAAAAAGAAATGTTAAAATGTTTCTATTTAAAAAAAATAAAAAAAATGGTAAGTTTCATTATGAAACTTACCATTTTCTAATTTCAAATGTCTAAACTGAAGGAGAGTTTACAAGAAAAGAAAAAGAACTATTAGAAAATATTTTTAAAAAAAAGAAAAAAAATGACAAATTTCACGAAGAAACTTACCATTTTCCAATTTTACATACTAATCTGAAAGTTAAGAGAACTTATAAGAAAAAAAAAGAAACGTTAATAAGCATTTCTAAAAAAAAAATAATAAAATATGGTAAGTTTCTCAAAGAAACTTGAGAAACTTATCTTTTTTGATTCTAACATCGAACTGAGAGTACAGAAAACCTATAAGAAAAGAAAGAAGAAACATTAGAAATGTTTCTTTAAAAAAAAATGAAAAAAATAATAAGTTTCATGAAGAAACTTACCATTTTTCCTTTCCAGTTCAGACTGAAGAACTCAGAGAACTTACAAGAAAAAAAGAGAAATATTAATAAGCATTTTTTAAAAAAAAAAAACAAAAAAAAATGATTAAGTTTTGTGAAGAAACTTACTGGTTCTCACTTTCCAGTATCAGACTGAAAATTAAGAGACCTACAAAAGAAAAAAGAAGAAATGTTAGAAATGTCTCTTTAAAAAAAATTGAAAAAAATAGTAAGTTTTGTAAAGAAACTTACCATTTCTCAATTTTTAGAACCAAGTTCAAATTACAATTAAAAGTTGCTGATTTAAAATTTAAAATGACTAAAATAAACTGCAGCTACGGCTTAATTGATAAGTGTAACATGCAGTTATTTTTTTTTAAAATAAACTGTAGCTTGTATCATATGATACACATAATACAAAAAAAGTATATAATGAGCCTTTTTTCATTTTTTTTTTTTTTTCAATTTTAATTTTTTTTTAATTAATCTTGCAAAAAGCCCCTCCTCTATGGATAGATAAAGGTCATTAGTACTTACAGGAGAAGAGCCATTGCTATTTCCTTTGCCCATTCATAATGACAAAAGGAAGAAGTATTAGTAGTAAGATATTTTAAAAGAAAAGTAAAAATTGAAACTAATCAGATAGTTTTAGTCCAAATTATTTTTGAATTTAGCTAGAATTATGTTTAATATTAGCTAATATAATAATCTGGATTCTGATTTTAAAGATTTTTAATAAATTTAATAAGATTTTAATTATAATTTATAAAAATTATTTTTTAATTATATTTATTAGATAAGTAAATTTAAAATAAATAAAATTATAATTATATAATAACTATTTATTATAATTATTTATTATATTGAAAAAATATTAAGTAGCATTGATATATGGGTGTTGCACAATAGTATATAATGTGTTTAACAACTGTTGGTATAGAAAAATGCATATGGGGACGCCCGTAGCAAAAGGGGGGGATGGGCCGGCCAATCAGAATTTGAGATTTTTTTACGATCAGGTGCAAATTGATCTTATCTATCTAAAAATCTTTTTTTTTTCAATAAATATATTATGTAAAAAATGCGAATTTAAGATTTTTTTTTGTTGCTTTATTAATATAAATATTGTAAAAACCGCATTTTTTTTTATTTTTAATTCTGGCAAAAAAAAAT
>QKYT01000035.1:276981-309751 GCA_003550305.1 Glomus cerebriforme | reverse complement strand
CCTATTCACCACAACAAATAGGATCTTTGTTTTTCAAAAGTCCCCGAAAAGTACACTTGTTTGGTGTTTGCAATACTGGTAATTTTCCTCACACACAACAGATTAATTATGTGATTGATGAAGCTGAAATGCCTGATGATGGTAAACAGGGGAAAGGTGTGAATGGCACTTTAAGTTTAGTTTGGCATGCAATTCAAAAATATAATTGTAGGGAAAAAAAATTAGTCATCACATGTGATAATTGTGTTGGTCAAAACAAAAATAAATTATTCTTTATTTTTTTATTCATGGTTAATTGATCGCGGTATGTATGATGAAATTGAGCTAAACTTTATGATACCTGGACACACAAAATTCATCTGTGATGGCTGTTTTGGTTTAATTAAAATTCTTTACCGGAAAAGCAAAGTAAATACTGTAGATGATGTGGTTTCGATCGTCAACCGTTCTACAACAATTGAATTTAATATTGCTCAGCGTTATTTGAATGGAGAAGGTTTTCAATATTATAATTTTAAAGATCATTTTCAAACATTCAAAAAATTATCCAATATTCAAAAATATCATCATTTTTATTTCACTTCAAAATACCCCAGAATTGTCTTTTATAAAGATAGAATCCAAGATGATTATAAACAAGCTACAATTTGTACCTCTCCTTATGATATTGATACCNTACCTTCTACAATTAATGCTAAACAGCTTTCTTTAAAAAGACAAGAAGAATTATATAAAGAAATTGCGCCTTATGTTGATTTACCTTTTCGTGATATTACATGTCCTAAGCCTGAAGTTCAAAACGAATAAAACAAAATAAAATACAAATAAAAAAAAAGAGAAGACTAAATAATATGTTGTATATAGGTTTAAAATCTTTACAGAAACAAAATAAAAACATTTCTTTTTATTTTACTTTTATTTCCGTTNTTTTTTTATAAAATTTAGATCCTGAAAGGAAAACAAATAAATTTGCGAAAATTTCTATTTTTTTTACACAAATTTATTAAGGTTGTGTGTTCATATATTTCNTGGTATAAAGAAAATAAAGGCACTAAAAGGAAGCCAGTATTATTAAATAATAGCCTGTGAACTTTTGTCCTAAGTTATTAACGCTATTTTCGAGAAATTTGTTTTGATAANGCAAAATTAGTCACGTGACTTTAACTGCGATTTTCTCGAAAACACGTTATCGGCCCATCCCCCCCTTTTGCTACGGGCGTTCCCATATGTTAAATAAACTTCAGTATACAGATGTTTTACAACGTGTTAAATAACTGATAATATTGATCAATGCATTTTTTGGTGTATATCAACACCTCCAAAACTTTCTGATAAATTTTCTAATTTTTATTTTTCAAATAATTCCAAAGTAAAACAATTAAGTAAATTGTAAAAAAGATTTTTTTACTGATTTGTCTGAAGCTACGCTTCAGACATCTTCGGTTAGACTCATTGTGATGCAATGTCCGTCTGTTCACATGCGTGATTGACTAATAATATGCATTGTTATGATTTCACGTGTTTTACATTCTTTTTTTAGTTTTTTAAATTTACCACTTTTTTGAATTTTGGATACATTTTAATTTAATGCTTTGGACAATCCAACAGTTCCCGTTACCTAGTTAATAGTAAAATTTGAAAAGTCTTAATCACCTTGCAATGCTTAGGAATAGGCAGTATATTAGATTTAATATTGTAAATTAAATCAGATAAAATATAATAATCATAGCAATTTGAATTATTTAATATCAATTTGCTTCACAAATTATTTTTAAAGCTTTAAAATTACAGCATCTCTATTTTAAAATATCCTGATAATATTAAGTAAAATTTTGAATAATAAATTATTTATCTATGTCATCTATAGTATATTAGCAAAGTTATACTAATAATACTTATAATTGGCCTTCTTTTGGTATTTATGATATGAAACTAATGCTAAAATATGGCTGCATATTTTTCTGGTAGCAGAAATATTGTATAATACAAGTATTAATACCATATGAATTTTTTTTTCTTTTAAATATTCATTTATATTTAGAATCATTTCATTTTAAAGTAATTTTAACTCATTAACAATCAGTACTAATAATGATTAATTTTGTGCAAATTAATTTTATTCAGCCTATTAATAATAGATCAAGAAGCAGCAAGTTTTTACATTAAAATTAAATATCATATGGTAAATTGCAAATAGTCACATATATTACTTTTGTACTATATATATAGTTAAAATTAATCAAAGTTTAGTATAAATTTAAGATATGGATCTGTTACTTCAGATCAGAAAAAAATAATTAAATTGTTATTTTTAAAAGTTTTTTAGACTTTTTTATTATAAATATTAGTTAAAATATTATCAAACTTTGCTTAATATCTAAGAAAACTTTTAAAATCAGATTGATGAAGCATTATTACCAATTAATTATTAATTCTAACAAATGAATATATCAATTCAGGACAAATTATAATTTAAATATTTAATGATTTTATTAGTTGAGATAATAATTCTTAATACAAATTCAACTAACAGATTGATGAATTGAAAAACTTAATGATATTTTATAATTGCAAAAATTACACCTTGATGAAAGTTTTTTACTTCATCTTTTTCATAAAGTATATGATATTTCAAACAAGATATAAAGGCCTAAAATTAATTTTTTAAACTAAGCTTATTTCTTGTTATGTAAAATAAATCTGAAAATGTACTAAAATCATTATTTCTAATTTCATTTAAAATCAATTTTATGAATTTTATTAAAGATTCAGTTACTATTTCTGGTATATTAAATCTTTTTTAAAAGTTTATTATTCATAAGAGTATTTATAAAAATTGATCATTATGAATTATATATGTTTGAAGAAGAGATTGAAAATATGTTTGATGGGTTAAAATCTGTTTATAGAGAATGTAAGGCTTAAAAAATATTTATCAAAGAGGTTACAAAACAGCTTTCAAGTGATCTCTCAAAAAATACTATTGAGAAAAAAATAAAAAAAAGCAAGAAAAATTTATGGCTTGTTTAGTACTATTGAGTATGATAAAATACAACAAGTAAAGATATATTTAATGTTGCATATTTACGGGCTAAGTTGAAATGATATCAATACCCTTGAAGAGAAATTTAGATAGGTTATTATACTACAGTCATGTGATTTTTACTGATAGGCCATCAGAAAATTTGAAATGCAAAAAATAAATATTTGATATTTATAAATAAAAATAAAATAAAGTTTTACCCATATTAGGCATTTTTTTTCTTTTTAAATTCACATATGTTTGTAAATGCTATGTGATACTGTAACTGCTCATCAAACAGAATATAAGAGTTAATTAATCAATCTTGTATTTATTTTTTGTGCATATTAATAAATAAAATATTTTTCTTAGCAAAGATGATCAGGTATTTATTTGTACAATTTATCTGATCAGTGAGTCTTTGATGAACACTTCAGAAATTCATGATTTGCATTTAAAATTTGACACAAGGTGCATTATTCTTTTTCTTTCTGACGTCACCAAGTGTTTCAAGTTTTAGAAGTATATGAAATTATATTTTATTAATTGCTTTATTTTTTTAATACAAATGATCTATATTAATAACTTAATTATTTTGTATTTTAGCATTGTATATTAGATGCAAAAGATATGCCTTATAATTGCAACATACTGAAATAACATAATATTATTCAAGAATAATATGAAACAGCTTATTTTTGCTACATTTTTTTACGTTTGCTGATATTTTCTAATTCTGACATACTTTTATTATTCATAATATTGTTATACTATAAATCTTTCTTTTTGGTAGTAATTCTATTAGAATCATCTTATTAAGACATATTAAATGGTGATAAATTTATTTTTTTATAATCATTAAATACTAAGAAATTTGATAAAATGTTATAACCTCCTCATTCATTCATCTTCATGTGATTTCTTTATTTAAGTTTCTCTCTTTCTATATATACTTTTTTATAATTTCTGCCTAATATTAAAAAAACAGAAAAACAATATATTTCACATTCCTATTTGAGGTAAATTATTTAATAAATTACTTACTGAGATATTTGACAACTTTACAGGAAATAAGAAAAATATTTTGGAGTGCTATATCACTCCATCAACTATTTTTATTAATAATTCCATAAGCTAATTTGTGTTAGACACTCTTTTTATATTTTTTTAAAAACTTTAATGGAATCTTCATTATTCTTACCATAAAACATAGAATTATTTTTAAAAATCTTTATGTTCTTAATAACAAAATTAAGCATACAGGAAGTATCTGCATACTCAAAGTTAGCCTTAACTTTGGGATGTTACTTTGAGGCAAAAGCTTCCAAAGTCTTGGCAAGAATGATTCTTAAATTGTTATAAAGGAATGTATAGAGTTTTACTTCAATCAAATTATAAAATGTTTCTACAATTACTCCTTATTCATTAATCATAAAGGAAAATTCCTTCACTGATAGAGGAGATTCTCTATTTACAGTTGGATATTGTCTGGCATTGTATTAATTTTTATTAAATTTTGCCGTTGATGAGAGTTTAACTAGTCATAAACTTTAATGTTAGTTGCAGATTGCTTATAAAATACTGGATCTTTATTTAACATATCATGAAATGAATTACATATGGATTTTTTATTTTTTTTTTTCATGAATAAGTACTATATATTATGTTCAGAGTTGATTGGAAAGTATCTTTAATATTATTTATTGTCAATAACTCCAGATTTTATCCAACTTGATAACTTCATAATATTGTTGAACAATCTAGTATTTCTTTAATCATTAAAAATCGTGAAATGTATCTTATTAACAAAAGTATAAATGACTGTATACCTTCATAATTGCACTCTTTATAATTGCACTCTTTATATATATTCTTCTTAATTGTACTTTCTGATTTGGTTTCAAAATCATATGATCTCTAATTATTTTATCTCTATAACTGCACACTCTCTCTAAATACACTATTTATGAAAATTTTGATATAATTCTAAGGGGTATGCAATTATAGAGGATTGACTATAATATATAAGAAAACAAATTATTATTTAATAAAAAAATAAAAAGTTATGGATGTATTTTATAAAAAATTAAGACAAATGATTTAAACTAAGTAAAATAAAGATAAGAACATCTTTATTTAAATCTTTAAAGCTTTCTACTATTTAGAAAAGCTTTAAAATTGTGTTTTTATTTTTTCAAAAAAATAGTCATTATTTATATTTATATATATATCTTCTAATATTATATTAATATTTTTATAAAATTATAATAATTATAATTTTATTAAAAAAAAATTTATTAAAATATATATTAAAATAAAATGATATAAAATAAAAAAAAATCAATTCTTATCATTCATTATATTTAATTAGTTCAATAAAATGAAAAGAATTTTTTTACCGATCATCCCTGATGATTTTTCTTAAATACCATCCCATTATGACGCAGTATTAAATTAGCAATATTTATTAATTGTTATTACAAGAATATATTATATAGCTAAAGTACAAATTATACAATTACAATAAAAATAAAAAAATTAGATATTTTCTTTGTTCTGACAACGTAAATAAGTGTGTTCATCTTCTTTACAAATTTTACATGGTGCAGTACATCTTCTTGCATTATGACCATCTTTAAGACAATTGTGACATATATTAACTTTAGAGCTTTTTGCTTCTGTAGATGATTTTAATCGTTTGGCAGGCCTTCCTTTTGCATTAGATTGCAATGGATTCTTAATTACATCCTCTTGACTATTTGTATTTGCTTGTTCTACTTGTTGAATTAAATCTTGCAATGTTGCTGAAACATGTGTTAAATGATATTTAGCTGCTAATAATGCTAATTTTCATCCTAATGCAGCACATTCACCATAAATTTGCCACTTCATAATTGTATGTTCAATTTCAGGAACTTATATTAAACAATCATTCCTAAGACTTTGAATTCTACTCATAGAAGATAGATCTGAACTAATTACTGCATTACCATCCTGATTAAATATTTCAAAAGAGTCAAATATGAGATCAATATTATGCATATTCATACCATTTTTGTACCATCGATTCTTTATAAATGTAATGGAAAATTTTGCATTTTGTGTTTGTATCATTATTTGAAAAAAGTGATGACAGATCAGACTATCATTAAACAAAAACAGACATGTACAAACATGTAACTGGTCTTGTAATAATACCACATAATTAATTGATGTTGTATTTTTCGCCGCCATATGTCTAACTTCCCAAATTTCTAGAATATTATTAAGATCAACACGATGAATAAGAGATTTAAGTGCAATTTGGCATTTATTTGTAAAATCTTCAAGACAAATAGAATTGTCACTATCATCAACCTAAAAGAAAAACAAACGAATTATTAATATTTCACCATAATCCTCAAATAATATAAATTTAAACTTACATTATTACAATCACTATATCGATTAGATGGGACCAATACTGAATAATATTCAAAGCAAATGTCAATTTGAGCCTTCTGGATTTGAAAAATCTCATATGTCAAAATAGATTTTAGAGATTCTACTAATTTTGGAAATACACGACTTGATGATGAGGATCCAACAGTAAAAGACAAACTTTCTAAATAATCATGATATTCAGCTTTCTGAAGTTCAGAAGACAACATATTTTGCATCCTATTAAAAAATTCCATTAGTGTTGAATGTGAATTGACATGTTTATGGACAATAGCATTAATTGATTCTACCCGTTGAGTTGATGACATTCCAGCATTAAACTCCTAAATAAGAAATAAAATATTTAATTAGAAAACTAATTCTAATGCAAACACTAATTCTAACACTAATCCCGATCCTGATCCTAATTCTAATCCTAATCCTGACTCTAATCCTAATCCTAATCCTAACTCTAATAATCTGATCCTAATTCTAATCCTAATTCCAACCCTAATCCTAATTTTTAATTCTAATACTGACTCTAATCTTACAATTTAACTCATACCTAAAAAGTAAAACATTTGGCCCATCTGCATTTAATAGGATATAAAGTACTCTTTAAATATTGTGATGCTTCAGAATACTTTGTACACAATAATTCAAACTGAAATTCAAATATTTCTTCAAATAAAGTATTACGACAAGTAAAAAAATCTAATTGAAATTCAGTAAATTGTGTACCAAGAGGGCACATCAAATTCTTTTTAATATTCTGAACTATGTAAAAAATGCAATACAAATATTGTGTAGTTGGAAGAACTGTTTTAATTGCTGGTTGCAATCCAGTATCACAATCAGAAAAAATCATCATTGGAGATATATTATTTATTGCTTTTAAAAGACTATTAAGAACCCACATATATGATGTTGTTGTTTCATCAGACATTAGTGCCTGAGCTAATAATCTTGAACGATGATGCTTATCAACACCTATAAACAAACATAATGCCATCCTATATTTGTTAGTGTGAGCTATATTATCTGTTAAAATAACATCATGATATTTTAAATAAAGATTTTGTTGGTAAAGTGTCATCCAAAATAAATGAAAAAGCTGATTTTTAACACAATAATATATTATAAACTATGTAGGATCATCTTCTTTCATCTTTTGCAATTCTTCAAGAAGATTTGATGCATTATTTTCAGAATCTTGTTTAGGATCTGTTATATCACCTTTGTGAAAATACTGGATGGCATTAGCTAAATCTTTATTTAAAAATAACTAATCCTTAAATTCACTATGAAGAAGTTGCCTTAGTGTATGTTGGTTAATTCCATAAATTGTATTCACATAGAACTCAATTTTATCCATTATGTTTTGAGAAAGTTAATGGTAAATATTAGCAAAATGAATAGTTTTAGGATTGAGTGTATGATCATAGTGTGTAAGGTTCAATTTAGTAATTGTTGATTTTGATGATTTTAGAGGCCAATACATATTGACAAAACATGTGCAATTTATCTTTATTAAATTTTGATTACATTGTTGCAAAGGATTTGTAGCTATTTTCTTTGATTTAAATGTTCTAGCATGTTGACATTCAAATATATACTTGTAAACACCACCATGTTTATCCAAATATTTGTCTTGAACTTGCCATATAAAACCTATTTGCTTTCCATATACTAACAATACCAAATATGCATGATTCCAATGATCAAACTGCATTCCAATACATAATTTAGATGCTTGTTCAAATGCAGTATCAGGTATATTAAGTGTTTTATGTCATCTTCCTTTCAATATCCCTTCATGAGAAGAAGATATAAAGGGAACTATTTGTTCTCTTGAATTTTCTTCTTGACTAATAACACTATTAGTAGGTGAATCAGGAGCAATATCAAATTGACTCATTTTTACGTTAAAGAATGAAAGAGTGTAAAAAATAAAAAAATAAAATGCGTAAGAAAAATAGTATATTAATAATCACAATGATCACTGATATAAATAATAATCATGATGATCATATATAATAAATCACATGATACCAATATGGGATGATGTTTTAAAAAATCACTCAGGATGATTTGAATAAAAATTCAAATGAAAATTTCAAATTTTAATAATAATTTTACATAGAAATGTTTGTACTATTATATTGTATACATTCTTTTTTAATTATATAATTATTTTTAAATTTTAATTGGTTAATTAATATACTAATTATTTCTTGTTTATTTTTTTTAAAATATAGTGTTTCTTTACTTAAAAAAAATAAGTTTTTCTTTTTATTTTCATTATTTTTTACTTTTAAAATGATATCAAATCTCTTTTCTTTTTTAAAATGATTTGAAAATAACTTTTTTTGAAATATTAAAATAGGTTTTTTTTTAAAAAAATGTATTTTTGTTTTGCTTTGTTAACATTATTTTTTTTATTCTTTTTTATAGAGTAAGTTTTATTTAAAGTAATTTCAATTATAAAATAAGTTTTCTTTTTCATTATTTTGTTATTTTTATTGCTTTTCTATTTATTTAAAATAATATTAATACCATTAATACTAGTTTTTTTTTCTTATTTTTCTGATATTTTTTTTATTATTTTTATGATAACTTTTTTATAATTTTTATTTGTCTTTTTTTATAATATCTTATTATTTTATAGTGTTTTTATTTTGTATTTTTATAATGTCTTTTTTTGTTATTTTTATAAATTATTTTTATAACATATCTTATTATTTTTAAAATACTTTCTTATCATTTTTATGAAACATTTTTTGTATTTTTATATCATTTTTATGTTATCATTTTTATGTTATCATTTTTATGATACTTTCTTATACATTTCTTGTCATTTTTATGGTATTTCTTATTATTTTTATAATGTTTTTTTTTTGTCATTTTTATGCTGCTTTTCTTGTTTTTTTGTATTATTTTTTGATGGTAATATTTTTGTTTTTTTTTTATAATATTTTTATTGTAATATTTTTATTCTCTAATAATAATATTCTTTATTTTTTAATGATAATATTTTTTGGTGATTTTTAAGACAAATAATAATAATTAATAAAATTTTATAATGTTAGCCAAAATTTTCTTATTTAAATATTAAGTAATATATACAATTCAAAAAAAAGCAATTTTATTTTTCTTAAAAATTAAAAATTTGGATTATATAATATTTTTAAAAAAGCAATTTTATTATAGATTATTTAATTTTGATTAGAATTATGAAATCATATAATATTGATGATACATTATCATGATAATGAATTATAAAATTCTTAAAAAAAATTAAGAGATGCATATATAAAAAAATTTTTAATATAATTAGCTAATTAAAATTTAGAAAAAAATTATATAACTTTAAAGATATATTTGTATATTTTTATATATAAATTTTAAATTCTAAATTTTATTTATAGAAAATTTTAATGCTTATTTTAGATAAAAATCATCTTATTATATATATAATAATAATAAGTTATATAATATTTAAAAAATTTAAATTTACTAAAATATCTAATTATTTATTATTTATACAATAAAAATAATTGATTAATAATATATAATATATAAAAATATTAGTTCAATCATCTGATATTAGATAAGCTATCAAGAATTACATAAGTTGCCAAAATTGGGTATAATGTAGTTCAAAAATTTGTAAAATCTGAAGTTATCAAAGGAAATCACTTTTTTAGAAAAAATTCACTATTTATTAAACAAGATTTAGAGTCTACATAGCAAGGAAGTTCTTCAGTATGTTGACTTTTGGAAGAACTTGGCAGGTGATACTAACAATTGTAATTTTAGTATTAATAGAGTAACAAATAATGTAAAAAATAGTAATTTAGATTTTTTTAATGGTCATGTTGATGATATAATATTAGGTTTTTATGGAGGGTTAGATAGTCAAGTTTTAGGCATTAATTTAAATAATCACATTAATACTGAATCAGAAGATTTAAAGTAAATCATAAGAACTATTTGCACCAAGAAGAATTTGTTTTCAATTTTTACTTTTACAAACTGAAGTTCTTGCACAACAAGTTACATTTTTCTAAATATAGAGGGTATATACATAATTTATAGAATGTATTCGTCTTATGATACTTAATACAATAAATATGTTTAACTTGTCTTAAAATATATATATATATATATATATAAATATTTATTAATTGTAATTATTAATAGAAATATTTTTTTAATCTTTTTTTTTTAACTTTATTAATACTTAAGATAAATTTATGAAAATTTATACTGTATATAAGTAAATTTTAAAACTATTAAACAATTTTACTTAATTTTAAAAAGATTCTTTATTTATTATTAAAGTATTAAAATTATGTTTAAAATTAAAGATAGAAAATCTAAAATTATTACTATTTTATTTTAAAAATTTTCTAAAATTAAAATATATATAAAAAAAAATAATAAAAAAGTATTAGCAAATATTTTAAATAAAAAAATAAAGAATAAATTACTTATTATTTTAAAGTACAAAACTAAAATTCAGTTCAAAAGAAAAAAAAAAAATAAAATATTAAAATAAAAAAATAAGAAAATTGCTAAATGTCATCTGGATGATTGTCACCTAGGTGATTGTCACCTGGTCTTTGATTACATGGCAGATTTAATATTTTTGATTGGCTACATTATCACGTCATATTTATTTGTATATCATTGAATCTTGTTTTCAGTATAGATTTGTTTCCTTTTTCTTTTATTTTTATCTCTAACTTATTTATTTCTTACTAATTCTATTTCATTATTTTTAGGTTCTTTAGTTCCTTTCAGTTTTACAATTAAAGTTAGTTATTTTTCACTTTACATTTCATTTCTTACTCTTTTTTTTTTTATGTTTTTATTGTTTCTGTTTCATATTTCATATTTCATTTTTCACTATTTTTATTTCATTTTTTTTAAATCTTTTAGTTCTTTCAATTTTATAATTAATAAAGGTATATTTTTTATTTTTTATTTATTTTTTTTTTATTATTTCTATCTTATATTTTTACTTAGTTTCCTATCATTATCTTTTGCTACCCAACCTCCTATCATGATCATTTTTTTTATTTTTTGTCTATCATTTTTTACTTCTATTACTTCTCATTATTCCATCCTTTTTGTCTTTCATCATTTTCTATTATATCTTTTCATTTTCCATTATCTATTTTTCTCTCCTATTTATTTCCTATTACTCCTTTTCGTCTCTTATCACTCCTTTTGGTCTTTCATCATTTCTTTTCATCTCTCATTACTCCTCTTCGTCTCTTATCACTCCTTTTCATCTCTCATCATTTCTTTTCGTCTCCCATCATTTCTTTTTATCTCCCATCATTTCTTTTCATCTCCCATCATTTCTTTTCATCTCCCATCACTTCTTTTCATCTCCCATCACTTCTTTTCATCTCCCATCACTTCTTTTCATCTCCCATCACTTCTTTTCGTCTTCCATCACTCCTTTTCATCTCTCATCACTCCTTTTCATCTCTCATCACTTCTTTTTATTTACCATCACTCCTCTTTATCTCCTATCACTTCTCTTCGTCTTTCATCACTCCTCTTCATCTCTTATTACTTCTTTTCATCTTTCATCACTCCTCTTCATCTTCCATCACTTCTTTTCATCTCTCATTACTTTTCTTCATTTTCCTATCAATTTTTTTCATCTTCTATTGCTTCTTTTCATCTCTTATCACTTCTTTTCATTTCCCATCACTTCCCATTACTCCTTTTTACTTCCTTTCATCTACTATTACTTTCCATTACTNNATTATTATTTTATTTTTTTATTAGCATTTTTCTTCTTGATCATTATAATTTACTTATCTTTTTATTTATTGTTATAATTTCTTTTATTTGTATTACTTTATTAAAAATAAATAAAATCGTAAATGTGTGACTTTTAAATTTTAAAAAATTTTATTAGATAATAATTATTTTGAATAAATATGTTTACAAAAAAAAAAAATTTTAAAATCTTTTATGATAGAATTTAAGTTTAAAAATTAGTCAAGTTTAAAAAAATCAGCCTATATATCATATGACATATTTGAAAAAAAAACTCAGGCAATGATCACCTAGATGACAATCACCCAAATGACGTTTAGCAATTTCCAAAAAATAAATATGATATTTATATATTATATTTATACTAAAATGTATTATAAAATTAAGGTAAAATTAAAATTTTTAATTATTAAAATTACTTGAAGTCATTACAATATATTGCAAATTTTTATATTTTATCCAATTTTTGATATATAAATACTAACAAAATTAATTACTATCTAGGTCAAATCCAATATTTTTTTTAAATATATAATTAATTTATCTGATAGAATTTTTAAGTACAACTTAGTATATATTTGCTTAATATTGATGATGATTAACAGATTTGTAATGTTAAACTTTGGAGTAAAGATTTTTATCTTGAATGTTAAAATTGCATAATACCAATATATCATATTTTAGAAAGATTCATTTTCATAAAGTATAAACTATTGATTTATTAGAACATAATTGAATATTTAGCAATTATTGTCATTTCAAATTAGTGTGATCAGGTGAATTGTCAATCAATTAAAATTAAGCTACCAAAAATACTAAAAACACTGAAAATAATTAATTTATTAAAAATACTGCTCATTTTGTATGCTAAAACATAAAAAAACCCATTTAATAATAAATTTTTTTTTAAAAAAAATAAACCTTCTCTCTAAAGAATAAAAAACTAATACAAAAAGAACTAATAAAGAAATACTACTCTTTTCAAACTCTTCACCCAAAAACCAAAGATCTAAATAAAAAAAAATAGTTAGAAATAAAAAAAAAGGAAAAAATCTAACAAAATAAAAAAAAAGTTATTACCTATTACTTGAAGGAAGTTGTTATGAATCTTTAAAGACTCTAGAAATCAGTTTTAGAAATCTTTTAGCTTTAGAAATCAGTTTATAAACTTTAGCAAAAACAAAAAAGACAAATGATAAAAAATGATTAATAAGATTATACAATAGTGACTTAGAGTTATGCAGATCAAATGATATTTATAATTTATATAGTAAAACATGATTTTATTTTTGTAGTCAAAGAATCAATTTTTATTTATTATAAATTAATCACCAATTACACTAATTCGAAAATAATGATAATACAATTAATAAAAAGTATTATATTTGATAATAAAATATATATAATTTATGCATAATTTATATAAAAAAAAATAAATACATTAATTTCCTGTTGCACTAAGTATCACTTAATCTAATTTTTTGCATGTGATTAGCTAACCAGGAATTTTCATTCACTTATTCCTTAGTCTCATATAGATAGTCAAAAAATCACTAATTTATAAGAACTGTTTAAAATGTCTTATAATAACTTAATAATTTATAGAAAAATAATGTAAAAAAAAGTTTAAAATAGTTAATTATGTAAAGTTACATATTATTTAATGAAAAACATGTTCCAGAAAATTATCCATTTATTTTATAAGGGGTTAGGAATATTATAGTTTTTTTTCCTGAATAAATAATACTTATTTTCACATTTATTATAACTTTTTACATTTATTGTATTATTTTTTATTATTAAAAATTTACTTAAATATTAAAATTCACATGTTTAATTTATTGAATTAATGAATTATTACAAATTTTTATAAAAGTATACAATTCAACTATTAATTAAATATTTTAAATGTTGATGATAATTAAAATTCAGCTAAAATTTGAACTAAATCAGCTAAAATTTAACCGAATCATCACATACTAAAATTTCTTATTTTAACTAATATTATTATGTATAGATAAAAGAATTTTTTTAACATCTTTGTAATAATCACAAATTATATTAACCAAAAGTTTATTGGATAAAGAATTCTGAACTTCAGCTTTTGAAATCTACTATTAAATCTTATATTTCTTACTAATTTAAAAAATTCAAATCTATATTAGAAACAATTTTTTATTTTTCTATTAACTAAGATATTAGTACAAAAAACTTACATCTTATAAAATAAAGTATTTAATCAACTTAAACTTATCTATCTTAACAAAAAAATTAATTATTAAAAATTATATCTGGTAAGATATATTCTTGCAATTTTATATAATAATAAAGAAATTTGTGAATAATAAATGTAGTTCATTTAGCTTGTAATATTATTTTATCTGATTAGGATTTTACTAATTAAAATAAAACAAAATTAATAATGCTTATATATTATTGCAAATATCTAAAAATAAAACTAAATATAAGTAGATAAATTAAATAAATAAAATAAATTTGAAATATTTGATTATTAACCATAAGTAAATTTATATTATTTAATTCCTATTTTAAATATTATACATTTATCTTTAATAAAACTTTTTCTAATTCTTATTTGTTTTCTTTAATATTTCTAATTTTTTATACTTTTCATAGAAATTTATTTCTTATGGTAAAAAAACTTAATATAATATTGATATAAATCAATTCTATTGTTTTTTTACATTATAATTTACAAATACCAAATTTTGATAAAATAACAAAATGCTTATTATATATTTTTAAAATATACAGCAAAAGGTTTTTACTATGTTTGCTATTTTTATATTAAGAATGGTTTATGAGATCAAATTGTTGATAAAAATTATCAACTCAAGATTATTTCAAAACAATATATATATCAGTACTAAATGGTATTTATCAGTTTAATGAATTTTAAAATAAATAAATGAAAGTAATTCAATTATTTGCATAAAATTAAAATACAATTATTATAAAAAATAGGAAGTGATAAAAGTTTGTGTTTTACCATACTGGTACTTTTTTTATAAAAAGTGTTTTCTTCTTTAAAGGCACTTATAGATAATCAAGTAATGAAGTTAATTAAAATAGAAATTTTTATTGTAGTTTTTATATATTAATTAAATAATTACTGTAATATTAAAGAAAGTTTTTTAAGAAATTACTTGTGGATTAATATGAATTATTTTTACAATTTTTGAAAAGTTCTAGATTTTAAATTAATGTTATAAAAGTATAGTACAATAAATAGTATCAGATTTGTAGTAAATAAAGTATATTGCATTTTGGATTAAAAAAATTTTTGGTAAGTTATTTTTAAATATAAAGAAAAGATTTAATATTCTTTTTTAATTAAACTTTTTTTATTAGTAAATCATAGACTTATCTAAAAAATCTTAAAGGACTTTTTCCTTCTACACTTATTTTACTTTTTATTGACATGTTTAATATAAAACAAAAAACATTATATCAGAGAAAATATATTATATATTTTGTAATAAATAAATAACACATAATACTAGTGATGATCATTACTGATGATATGTATTAATTTTCTTTTTATTATCTTATAAATAGTTATATCTGTATATGATAATATTCTATAAGTAATAATAATTTGCTTTATCAGATTCCAATTACCTATTTGATTGGCCAAAAAGCCACTGCATAGCTTTTTTCAACTAATCATTTACCCTCTATAGGTATTATTCATTTTTTTCATCAGATAACTATATAATATTTCTTTTTTTTTATATTTTATCCATTTATTAACATAAATTTTATCAAAATTTCTTTACTAAAGATAAATATAAAATCATGTAAAAAATCACATAATGCAGTAAATTTAATATCTGGTGAATTATTTTTGAATTAACCTCCAGTCATAAAGTATATTATTAAAAATTTATTTAATATAAAAAGCCAGTTAAATAAATAAATCATCTATTTTGAAACAATAGTATAAATTTACCATCAATTTTTCTAAAAAAAAAGTCAGTTTTTTTTATATTAACTAATAATTACAATGCTAAAGATTCCATTTCTACAACATTTTTATGATAAAATAATGCGATTTATCTTTTTCAATTATTCATATTCAACAAATTTTGTATGTCCTAGATCAAAATTTTTTTTTTAAAAAAGAAGGATAAAAATGAACCAAGTTATATATATATATAAACATATATACTGTATATAAATTTACCAGTTAATTGAGCATGTTGTACAGCTTCTTTTTCTCCTTTTAATCCATGTCCACATTGACCACATCTTAAAGTAAAATCAGCTGTATATGTATATTTATGCAACTAAATAAAATAAATAAATCAATAAATAAATTTTGTTTTAAATATCGGGGAAAATTTTTTAAAGAACTATTAATTACTTGTTTCATTTTATCAGCAACGGCTAATACTGCTCTTAGAATTGCATCATCGGATATATTGAAAATTGTTTGATCATACTCTTGACTTATGTCAAGTATCGGAGTTAAAGCGATAGCATCATAATCTATTTTATATTTAATCAATTCGGAAAGAAATCAACTTAAGACTATTAAAGAGTATAATATATTAAAGCGTCTTTACTCACGAATGCCACTAAAAAAAAAATAAATTTAAGTTAAATATTTACTTTATTATACAACTTTTTTCATAAAAAAGATTGACGAACCTGTAAATAATAAATACGCATTGATCATATTGTCCTTGACCTATATAGAAATAAATAAAATAAATAATTTCTTCCGATTATTATTTATCCCATTTACTAAAATTTACCCACCAAATCGATCAATTCTTCCACTTCCTACATCAACACTACAAATTTCTTATTTAAGATATAAGGTAAAATCAATTAATGTCATTAATTTCTGAATAAAGAAAGTGCAATTCAGATGGATTTACTAATGCTAATGAATATTAACTTTACCAACTTTATAATGAGCCGCAAAAATTGAAAGTTCTAATTGTATAAACCTTGAAATTAATTCGCGAGTATTTAACTAACTTTAACAATAAAAGTTCTTACCTATCGCACCTCCCCAACTATTTTTTTGTGCAATCCAAGAACAATATTCTTCTCTTGGTTTACCCAAAATTACATCTGAATAATGTTCAGGATCACTTCTTACATGATCAATAACAACTATGAATGTAATAAATATTTTAGAGTTTGTCAATTTGAATTGATTACGATTTATGTTCGTAAATAAATAAAATCAGGAAAAATATATATGTACTTCGTCTTAAACGTTGTGCCGCATCACTCGATCTTTCTAGTACATAACTTATATAATAATGATATAAAATAATGAAGATATCAATAAATATAAAAGACATTAAATACTCATTTTCAATATTCTTACCCTAAAATATTAAAGTTAAAAAATACAGTTAATTTTGAATTCTTTCAATTCGGATTAACTTTGCTATAATTAATTATATACACACCAATAGCACGAAACAAACATGAATTATCATCAGACATTTCCTAACAAAATCAATGACTTGTCATTAGCAAAATCCTAATCAAACAATTTATATAAAAATTAAACAACATACTCTTAAAACAACGAAGCCATTTTCCGTGGGAACGGATATAACATTTTTTGAACTACCAGTCGTACCAGTCGTTGAAGGAACTGTAGATGTTATATTAGGAAGGACATGTGCGGGTGCTGGTGCAGGTGATGATATTGTCGGAGTGCCTTGTTGCGTATATATTACTTCTGCTAAAGATAATTCGGTAAGAATAATAATATCACCATTTTGTAATCCAACTGAAGCTAAAGTATCTTCATCTTTTGCTTTGCATACTCGTGGCGGATATCCTAATTTCACTTTAATTAGAAAAAAAAGTTAAACCTTTTTAAAAGCCTTTAGGATAACTAAAAAAAATTATTTAACATACATTCTTGGTGTAGAGGTGGAATCCCGGTAAGTTTTGATATTTCTTCCTTTAATTCTTTGAATGAAGAATGTTCATTCAATGGTGTAATAATATGAATCTTGTTTTCTTTATCTCGAATTCTTAATTGCATTGTTTTTTGTGAAGAAAAAGACTAAAGGAGTATCGATAAAAAAAAATGATGATCTTAATTATGAGTTATCAGTAATCCAATTAAAATTGATTCTTTTTCAGTAAATTTTCATCGTCGTTTTTTTACGGTTTTTAGTACCAAATATTTAATAATGGTATATTTTTTACTTGTTCTTTGAATAATGCTATTAAATAAACTTAGCTTTTCTCCTCTTCTCTCATTCGCATAGGACGGACGCTTTAATCACGCTCATTTAAGACACACTAGACATTTGGATTATCTTGATAATTGGGAAAATTATAAATTACCTGACGATGGTACCTATAAAGTATTGATTATTTGGTTTTATTCCAAATTAAATTTCAATCCAACGTTGTATATTTTTAAACTTTAATAGAAATCGCTGTACCATTGAAACATCAACCTCCTTCAACTGATGATAATGATGACTGTAAATAAAGCTATATTTAATGATTTTTTTTTTTGAAAATATATTTACTCATCTTTATTTATTTTTATAGTTAATAATTTACTACCGGAACAACTTAAATCAGAGAACAAAAAATGGACCGATCTTGCTTTAGATTTTCTAAATGATGAACCACAACAACTACAAAATCAAAATCCACAACAATCACAACCAATTCAATAAATTATAAAATGTATTAAATTTTTTCATAATAAATAAGGTGTCGAGTTGTTAAATAATACGGATGGAATATACTGGTCCCAGTCTTGTACATTTTGAATGGTTTTTGCTAATGATTCATATAAGGGTTTCTTAACAAATTATAAACTTTGGATTGATGTCATACAGCAAGGGGTGCTTAGTTTGAAAATCTTTATTTTAAAATCTCTATAGTTTGTTAATAGATTTTGTGGCATTTTATCGTTAAGAGAAGTTCTTGCTCGTAACTATCTATTTTATCCGTAAGTGCTTTATATTGTGACTCTATAGCAGCCTTTTCCTTTTCCCAACTTTGAATCTTATTAATAATCTATAAATAATATTAATTTAGATGCATGTATTATGTATGATATATAATAGCAAATTCTGATAAAAATCACATACCTTTTCTTGTATTTCATCATGTGATCTCTTTTCTTCTGCTGCTTTCAATTCATATTCTTTCATTTCTTCTTGAATCTTTTCGTAATCTTTTTGTAGAGTCACAAGTCTATTCTCTGACTCTTCTACTCTTTGTCTATGTTTATCTCGTTGACGTTTAAGTCTTTCTTCCAAACTTTGTTTTTGACGAGTCAATAACTTATTATAAAAAGGGAATAATTATCATTTTATAAGGCAAATATATTTTCCGAATCTCATTTGCAAAATCATTAAATAAACCTGTTCTTTCTTCTCGATTTCGCGTAAAATCTGCCGTTTTGTCTCAACATCTTCCTGTAAATCTCTTAATTCTTTAAAAGCTCTATCACAATTATTCCTTTGTTTTAGAACTTCATCCAGAATTTTGTTGCAAGCTTTAATTTCCTGTATATCATTATTTTTTTAAATTTAATACATATACTCTGGTAGCTATTTACAAAACGTACAAAACGATACTTACATCCTCTACAACTTTCAGCATGTCAAGTTTTGCGTTAGTGTCACGAATAGATTTTTCAGCCATTGCCAGATCTTCTCTTTCTTTAGATAGATTATTATTCATTTCTTCGACAGTCTATACAAGAGACGCGATAAACTTTACTTTTTAAATAAAATTCGCAATTAAATCATTATCAGCAAACCTGTTTCAATTTTTCCGGATGTAACACTATGCGACTTTTTAAACTCTCAAGATTTTGTTTAGCAGTCACATGTAGGAATTGCGAATTATTCTGTTATAAAAAAAAAAAAAAAAAAATACTGTATAACTATCTTAAATTCATGATTTTATGATTACTTTCAATAATGTCACACATACGATTTTATCGGTCCATTCAACTCTGGAAGCTTTCAAATTATCAATCTCAGAGAGTAAACCTGTCTGTTTCTTTTTTAATTCGCGCATTCTACTCATAAGGTTTTCGTTGTCCTGCTTATATCGCTTTACTTCCGGTTCTTGTTCTTTGCGCTGCAATCTTATTATGAATTATTGGTTTATTTTAATCACTAAAAATGAAATTGTTTAAAGCTTTAAATTTAAACCTTACTTCAAAGCATTAAGTCTTGCATTAAGACTATGATAACTATTTTCTAAATCTTCATTTTTAGCTTCGAGAGATTCCTTTTGATAAAAGTTGTACAATTATCAAAATTTACTTTGTGTGAATACTTTATCATTTTATATTTCTTAAAGAAATACTTACAACATCTTTATCCATTTTTACTAAAATTTTTATTTGGTCTTCACGGAACTTCATATAATTAATAATTCCACTGAGAATCATACGAAGTCTTTGTGGTTCCGGCCTAATTATATCTCCCAAGTTGAAATCTAAGATTCCCACAACTTGCATGAATCTTCTCCTTTAATGATATATAAGATTATTTCTCTAGCAATTAATGAAATTTGCGTATTATATATTTAAAATACCTACATTTTTATATAAAAAGCCATTGCGTTCATTTGTACTGCGTATATGTCTTGATACTTTTGTTTATATTGAAGAAATATAAACGATTAATAATGAAACAATAAAATGAACAAAACAAAATATTAATGTTAAATACATCTAAAGAATATATCTCCTGCAGGATTTCTTGCATAGATTGTAATGCCAACACGTCAAACTGCTCAAAAACTCCTCCAGTAGTCTCTTCCAAAACTTTTACGTAGAGATCACAAATACGATCAGACACCGGTCTCTTTAAGTCATGGTCGGTTATTAATACACCAGCTTTAAGGGAATCAAAGAAATATACTATTTCTGAGTCAGTTAGTGTTGGAAACATCCAAGATTCTTTTTTATTTGGCATAGTTTCTATATTTTTAAACGAGCGAAAAAGAAATAAGCGCGTATGACGACACAAGATGATATGTGACCATAAAGTCACGTGGATGTGAAAAATGAATTTATATGAAAATGATGTGATCTGCGTCAGTAAAATGCAGGTAAATTATTTGTTCCATTTGTCTTTTGTATCGTCGCTAATATTACTAATGCTTTACATGTACAATCAAAAGATCATTGAAAAGAGAAATACACAGCTTTCAAATTATGAAGTGTTGGCCCTTCTTCGTGAACTAGATGAAAAACAAAAAGAACAAGCTCGAATTAACCCACAAATCAAATTTGCAGAAAATTTAAAGACCATTCAATTTGAGGTAAAATTAATTCTTATTCTTATTTTTTATACATATGATTCATCAGTTCTTCTGACAAATGGATAATACATTCACAACTCATTCACTTATTATTAAACCTTCTTGTTAGGTTATACAGAATCTAACGTCATCACAATCCCCGTCACCAGCAAAAACCCAAACACCCGAACAAATTGAGTCAATTTTGTTTGAACTCAAGAAGTATAATTTGACCAAATCTGAAAAATTGCAGATTATCAACTTGAGACCACAAAGCATTGCTGAACTAGAATTGGTAATTATATTTCTTTAAAAATTGTGTTTTATAAACTTTTACTTATTTAATTCTTTTGTGAAATTAAGATTATAGAAGATTGTGAAGATCGATTCTCAATAGAAACACTTCGGGAAATGATTTATATGATTGGAACTAACCTACCTATCCCAGGCAAGGTTGTACGTCGCTTGGAAAGTGGCAATGAACCTTTAGAAGGGGATGAGGTTCTGACATTTATTCATTATGAGACAGATCCAAAAAAAAAAAATAATTTATCGGAGAATATTCATTATTGATTGTATTGATGGAAATAATCCTTTACCCTAATTCCTTACTTGAACAATAATTCCTTTCCAGAAAAGAATCAATTTTTAAAAATGAATTTTATAATTGGAGAAAATTTAGGTCTTGAGTTCATATGTTTATTTTGTTTATTTTTTACGTTTACGAAAAATATTTAAAGTTATCAGATGAATGGCGCTTATCATTAATGAAGAGCAGCTTATAATTTAACAGCTGACTTCATTATTTGTCTATTAAATTAAAAATTAAACAGGTTCAAAATAACGTTTGATTTCCCAATTAGTAACATTAGTTTCCCACAATTTCCATTCATGCAATCTAGTTTTACCAAAATGATCAACGAATCTATCACCTAATACTTTCCTAGCTATAGAATCTTTAGCCATCATTGCAAGAGTGGCTTCTTGTAAAGTTTTAGCTAAACGTTTTTCTTGATGCTGAGTTAGTATATTCATTTTTTCTTCTGGCGTAATGACCGCTTTGTTTGTAATATGTGATAAAGGTGGCATTAAAATTGGTAATTTATTTTCAATTCCGTATAATCCGCATGCTAAAGTAGCTGAAATTGCAAAATATGAATTAATATCAGCTCCTGTAACTCTCAATTCTATTCTAGTTGCTGATGCTGATGATGTTGGTGGGGAAATTACTCTTATAGCTGCAGTTCGATTTTCAAGACCCCACGAAACATTTATAGGTGCCCAATAATTTTCCACTAATCTTTTATAACTATTAACAGTTGGAGCTAATAAAGGCATAATACTTGGCAATCCAACAAGAATACCCGCCAAAAAATGTTTCATAGTATCGCTCATAGCTTTAGTATCTTTCCATTCTTTTGAATTACTTGATCCATTTTCTACAAATTCATCTTTACATTCAACATCACTATCATTTTTGGCAAAAACATTTTCTCCTGTTTTTATATCTTTAAGCGAAAAATGCAGATGTCCTGAACATCCTGGCAAATCAACATGCGGTTTCGCCATAAAACATGACATAATTCCGTGTCGAAGAAGGCCAATTTGTTTTGTACCCAATTTAAACAGTGTAGCTGAGTCTGCCATATCCATCGCTGGTGAATATGCAAGCGCAGCCTCATATACACCAGGACCTATACATGGTAAGTAAATTATTAATTTTAATTTTAAAATTCGAATTTAAATAGCATTTGTTCGGACAATTTTAAATAAATTAAATCAATAACGGACCTGTTTCTGTATGCAATCCTTCTAAATTCACACCGAATGCTTTCAATTCATCAAATATATCATAAAAGAAGGTTTGATTTGAAGTTGGTCGAAGCAATGCTAAAAAAAAGGTAAATAAGAACAAATGAAACAACTTATAGCAAAATATATATATATACTTACAATAACCGAACATTCCTTGTGTAAGTGGAATGGGTGAATCATATTGTTTTGCAGCCATGGTTTCGGGAGTTTCTTTGTACAAAAATAAAAAAGATATTATTATTCGCATATTTTATAATATCAGCTGTCTAATGAATGCTATTTATACCTTTGAAATTGAAGAACTCGAATTCTGCGCCACACATTGGTTTTAAACCTAAATACATATAAAAAAAAATTGTTAATAATAAATAAATATGACATAAAATAGCAAAAATTTAATTTACCTAATGCTTCGTATTTATTTAAGATATTTTTCAAAAGACCTCTTGGACATACGTAAAGTGGTTCTTTTGTTGTGGGATCATAAAAAGACAACAAGAAAAACGGAATATTATTCTCCCATGGTATACGACGATAAGTGGATAAGTCAACTTTTGCAATAATATCGGCATAGCCTAATTAAAAAGAGAGATTAAATTCATTCAATACAAGAATTAGAACGAGAAAAATTTTGAATTTGTACCATTATCAAGGTTTGATATTTCGAGTTCTTCGGTGTACGTCTTATCATGCATATCCCATCCGAAAATTACACTACAAAATCCTATAAGAAAAAACGTGTTAATTAGTATTTCGATGAGAATTCATGTTAATTATAAAATTTTAAATACATGCCGAATCCATTTTCTAAAGTAGACAAGAATTTGCTCTTTACAAGAATTTTCCCACGAAGAATTCCGTCAACATCCACACCTAATTTCGAGAAATTAGGTATATGATAAATAATTTAAATATATTCGTATCTTAGTTTGAAATTTTTACCAGCTACTTTTACACGTTGGTCATTTTCCAAAAGTTTTTTAACTTCTTCAACATTTTGAGGAATTTTTTCACACATCTTATTTACGAAAAATTTTTAAACAAAGAGAACCTTTTGACAAGATACCGCTGATTTTAGAGTGAAGGACATCAAATCGGATCTTCTTCCTTAATAGTACCATAATAATTAAACCGTGGGAATTTTAGGGTGGGAATTTTTTAGCCGGATCTTTTTATTTTTCTTGTGACTGATTTCCTTTAAGGGATCATAAATAAACACGTGATCTTGAATATGTATATAAATAATAAAAAAAATTATTTAATTAAGGAATAAGGATAAATAATGACTTCTTCGATTAACGTAAATACTGATAGTAGAAAACCACATACGCTGTTAAAAAGTGGTTATTGTGAAGTTGGTAAAAGTTTTGGAAAGGATTCTTATTTTAATTATTTTAATTTAAAAAACACTATAAAAATTTATTATGAAATACATGGAAATGGACCAAATAAACTACTCTTTATCATGGGTATGTTACGATTTGTGGATTGCATAATTATTTCAAGAATTAAAAAAAATAATCTTTAACCTTTATATAGGATTGAATACTACAGCGGAAAGTTGGGAATATCAAGTAAATATCAATTTCTTAAAAAAAAAAACTTTTTTTTTTTGAATTTAAAGAACATTTTATATTGTTCAACTTTGTTAGGTCAAATATTTTGGAAGTCATCCCGATTATCAAGTATGCGTTTTTGATAATCGTGGTGTCGGACATTCAGGTATAATACATAATCATATCTTTTGATCTCTTTTTTTTAAAAAAACATAATCGTTATTTCTTCATTTCATGTATTAAAGACGCACCAGCAGGATTCTATAGGTAACTTTTTAAAGTTAATTATTATAATATTCATCGGCATCATCGCTTTCGTATTCATTCGTGCAATATTCGTAATATTCTCTAGCACAAGTCAAATGGCACATGATGTAATCGATTTATGTGAATATATAGGATGGACAAAAAATGTTCATCTGATTGGTATTTCGATGGGGGGCATGATTTCACAAGAATTAGTGCTAGCCAAACCACAATACTTTAAATCCCTTTGTTTAACTTCTACAACACCAGGAATGACACTACCTCCAGTAAGTTTAATTTTTTTTTTTACTTTGAATTAATGATGGAAATATTGATTTTTCTTTATGTATAAAATAGTTGTTATGTGTTACTACTTTGAGTAAATTATTGTTTATTAAAGATCCACTAAATAAAGTCGACATAATGGTAAAATTATTATTTCCCAATGTAAGTAGTCTTCTCAACTCTTTCTTTTAACTTGTTTAAATTTAATTTTTATAAAACTCACATGATGATATATTTCTTTAGGAATGGTTAGAAGCTCCTGCTCCTTCAGGTTCACCTCATGCAACAAATAAAGAACATATATTAGAGGTAAATGTAACATATATTTTAATGTATAATATACTCACTCAGTTTACTAATAATGAAATGTTAAATAGACATTTCATCAACGAATATTAAGACGTGGGATTCAACCTATTAATGGTAAAAATTATTTTGAAAACCTCATTTTTTTTAAAATTTATTATCTTTCTTAGAATTCATAAATTCTGTTAATTTATTAGGAGCAATTGGACAAATAGCTGCTTGTATTCGTCATTATTGTTCTCCTAGTCGTCTTACTCGTATTAAATATTATATTTCACAAGTAATTTCTTTATAATATTTTTTTAAAATTTTTTTTTTTTTTTTTACCAACATATTTTTAAAAAAAACTCATTTTTTAGATTTTGGTTGTAACAGGAACTTGGGATAATTTAATTAATCCAGCAAATAGTGATTATTTAGCAAAACGATTAAATGCAGAATTTGAATGTTGGGAAGGTAATTTATTAAATAATAATGCTAAATTATAATTATTTACTTAAATTTCTTTTGTTTTACAGGATCTGGTCATGCATTACCCAATGAACAAGATGAACGTTATAATAATTTATTAGATATTCATTTTAGAAAAGCTGGTTTATTTAGTACAAATATTTGAAATTAATAATAATTTTTTTTAAAAAAGATGATTTTTTTTTTAATAAAAAGTTCTGAAGATATTTATTAGATATTTATTTATAATTTAAAAAATTTTTATCTTTTATAAAATTAAGTAAAATATGATCTGTTATTGTCTAACATGAAATAATATTTTTATAATTATATAACTGTTAGATGTAAATCATTAATTATTGGCATAATCATTATTAATAAACATATATTAAATTACTTTATTAATGTGAAACTAAAAGAATATTACAAAAATCTCCTGAATATAAAAAAGCATACTTATTATATATATTCAAACAGTTTCTTAGTAACTTTATAAAAATGAACTTATAATAGCAAAGCAATAAGTAATAAATTAATAATTTATTTTTCTTTTAATTTAATTTTACTCTGATTAAAATTACTTTAATTTATTAAAAATCAATTTACCTTCTGAATCAATGATTGATTAAACGAAAATTATAATATTAGCCAAAATTAGTTATAATTCTGGCTCAAATTAATTTTGAATTACATGATTTGTTCAAAAAGGTTTAATAAAATTTTTCAAAATATTAAATTATC
This sequence comes from Glomus cerebriforme, assembly GCA_003550305.1. Lineage (NCBI taxonomy): Eukaryota > Fungi > Glomeromycota > Glomeromycetes > Glomerales > Glomeraceae > Glomus > Glomus cerebriforme. Next base: position 282,817 of record QKYT01000035.1, on the reverse strand, counting down.
CTAATGTACTGGATTAGAATAAGGGATCCCCATCTTGTGATATTTTGCTATTAAAAAACTTTTTTTTTTAATATTTATTATCGATTGATATTTAAATTAAAAATTTTTATGAATAGTATCTTAACTCTAACCGAAATTATAATTTTCGGCCGGAATTAAGCGGTGACAATTACCCAATTACCGGTAGTGAGAATTGCCGCCATGTGCTTTAGCATTACTAAAACTTTTATAGTATTTTCCATAGGTTTGGGTAATCACACATAGTTGCATATGATCGGTGATTGGTGATATCACATGAGCGCAAAATTTTGTGGTGTGAAGCTTCATTTGTAAAGAAATCAAGGCCATGCTTTGTGCTTAAGTGCTTTATTAATAGCGAAAAAAAAAATTAAAAGATTTGGGATCTACTGACTAAAAATACTAAACTATGTAAGTTGCCTCACGTTACTTAAAATATGATCTCATATGAACCGAATTTATATTATTAGTAGGTTCAACATATTTTGAATGCCTATTAGCCTGATTCGGAGTTGAAACATGAGTTGAAGGTAATTGATTTGATTGAATAAAACTAGGCTGCATATGACTTGATTGTGTATGATCTGGATGCATAGTTTCTGCGAATGCTGATGTTCCCGCCAATTGATCTGTCGCAGTAAACACATATTCATTAAATATTGCGTGAATTTCTGTTACGGATCCTTCATTCGGCTTCTCGTTCGTTTTTTCGTCATTGTTATTCACTTCCTCTTCCGCTTCTGTCTCAATCGTATATTCATTATTGAATTCATCATCTTGAGATTGAGATTGTGAGCGTTGAATTGCATCATCCGCTTTAATCTCCTTTATAATAGGATCTACGGTTGGAAATTTTGCTTTGTCTTCTGATCCATTCAGAGCACTTGAAATGCGACATTTTTTGAAAGAATCAGTAACTACTTCTTTAGAAATTTCTTCCCATGCATTCTTCACCCATCCACAAATATCGGTAATCGTAGCTCTGCGAATAATTCCAGTAATTGCATTCCATTTATCCCATTCTTTTAAAAGATTATCCTTGAAAATTTTGTTAATTACATCAATCGGTTGCAAGACACTTAGCATTGTTCCATTAGGGATAACGGCCAAATTAATATTGTGAGAGGCAAACTTCTGATTGATTTTTCCTTCTGCATCCATGGAATCCATGGACTTATCATGAACCATGATGGCAGGTTTGTTGGATTGGTTATTCATCATTCTAATCACGTGTAACATATCAATATAATTGAATATTAATTCTTGAGACATGATTCCATCTTCATGAAACCAGACAATGACACCATCAGGAACTTTCTCTCCGTATGGCAATTCTTTCCCTCTAAATATGCAAATAGGTGAATATTTGGTCCCATCTAAAATACAAAATTATAAGTTCATTAAATTCATTATAGTTACTTCTATTTGAAATAAAATAAATAATAATAAAAAAAAAATACCTGCAGCGCAAGTCAATACAATTGTAAATTTATAAAACGTGTCGGGGATTTTCATTTCTTTTTCGCGTCTTAAGTTGACTCTAAGATTACCTTCCGTATCAAACCACACGGGCAATTCATCCATATTAAAAAGATTTCTAAATTCAAATTCTTTTCCTTTTCGAAGACGTTTAATATTCTGACGATATTCTCTTAACACTACATCGCATACAGGCCTTTTCTTAAATACTGGCCGATCACGTAGGACTGTGAGTTTTTTACGAGCCAAAAATCCTGCTAACCAGCGCGAACTAGCTTTAAATTCTTTTTCTGCATCAGGATATAAAGCCTTCATTTCTGGTCGTTTCAATATCTGATACATCTTATTTCTGACATTTGAGTTAGTAATCTCAACACCCATTCTATGTTGATCAGAAACCCATTTATGTAATTGGTTTTCGGCTTCTTCATATAATGGTTTTTGTCCCGAACCAACTCGTAGAGAATTCCAATTAACTTTTGTTGGATCTGCATTCCATTTTTCACTAGCCTTCACCCAACGTCCAACCATAGATTTGTCTATTTTATAAAGCCTTGCGGCAGCATTTCTTCCATGTTTAAGAGCATATTCTACTACTATCTGTTTTTGGTCAACGGAATAAGAACATCTTTCTTTTTTCTCGGGTTTACCGGCTTTCTCTGATGTTTCGCTTGATTCTAGGGTATCTTTACCTTTTGTAACCTTTGGCATATCGAAAAGCTTCCGTTTTTTAACACCCACGTAAAAATAGTGGGTGATTATTTATGGTTATAGATGATAAAACTATGTAACACAATCGTTGAGGCATTGAAGTCATTTATCTATATAATCATTCCTTTATCAAGTAATTTCATTTGTGAATCCGATAGCAAAATCTTGTTTTTGCCTGTTTTTAAGTTTTGTGATACAATTCTCTCGTTGGATATCATAGTTTCTTAAAAATGATTGTTTCTCTCAAAACTTCAACCTTACGCACTTATAATAAATATATTAATATATTTATTTTTTTTTCTGCGTAGGTTTTTAAACTTCAAAAAAGAAATTTGATTTTTCAAATTTAACTTTACAAAACATGGTTTCTTTACAAGGGAATTTAGAGGTGAGATTGCGTAAAAGAACAAGTATTCTGGAAAATTGCGTTTGCTTGTAAGTTCGTCTTTGGTTTCGAACTTTCGGCACCGTTAGTGTAGACTTAAAGATGTTTTTAAAGCATCTTTGTAAAGTTATTTATTTTCTTAATGTAGAACAGTCATAGCCTTTTTAAAAGTCGTCAAAACTTTTTTGTTGCGAAGAACCGAATGCCTAAAAGTCCAAATGTTTGAAATTCGAAATATTTGCATAAAGTCATTTTTCTGGTAAAAACTTAAATCTTTATTAGTAATATAAGAAATATTTTACTAACCATACTACTTATTTCTTTTTTCTTTATCATAATATTTTAGCAAATTTTCTGTCCAACTCTTGACTCTACATTGATCGCAGCTATTATCAATGATTATCCAGATTTTGATACTTGCTTTGATATCCTTAATTCATTGGCAGAAGAAGCCAATTCAGTTTTAGACGCTGAAGGAAAAGAAATACTTATCGAAAATGAATTAAGTTCCGGAAACAGTAGCAGTAATTTCAGAAGCTCTAGTGTGCCGAGTTTTAGTGAAACTGGTAAGCAAAAAAAAAAAGAATATGAAATAATATATCTTAAAATTCCTTGTCATTAAATTTAAAATTTCACTCAGGTGATGGATCAATCACTAGTCTTGAATGTTCAATAGACGGCCTTTCTGTAGAAGATGAATTAGATTATGAAAGTACATGTTCAACAACCGATTATGATTTTGAATATCCTGAAGGAAGCGCAGAGTTTCTGAAGACATGTTTCCCTATGCTTTCCGAGGTTAGAGTAGATACCTTATTGAGAGAAAATGATAATAATGTAGAAATGGTTTTGGATGTTATTCTTAATGAAATGCATTTGGAAACAGAACAACAAGAGAAAGAATTTTCATACTTACAATCAACCTCGCCGCTTATTTCTGTAAGAGATTCTAATTGTGATGAAGATAATTCTTTAGTATCAGAATCCCGTTTTAAACATCGTAAAAAAAAGCGACTAAGGAAACCAAAACAAAATAAAATTATATTTCAAAATAATGGACACCGCCCCAATTCTAATAAATCTTCGTCTCCAAATAGCCCTTCAACTTTAGGGCCACCAACTACTTCTTCATGTTGGAATATTCCATCCTCATCAATACAATCAAAGAATCCGTGGAATAATAACAATAAAGATGAATTCATCGACGATAACAAATTGAGCCGACTTTTTAATGTATTTCCTGACCACAATTTTGAAAGCCTCAAGCAAGCACTTATTATTTGTAATGGGGAAGTTCAAAGTGCGACAGAGATGTTATTATCTTCTGATACAGATGGAGTTTGGAATGGTGCTAAGAGACAACAAGACAAAGGTATTCAAACGGTCGAACATCAAACTATTCATATTCACGGTAAAAAACAAACCGGTAATTTCCAGCATCATACTAGTAGTTCTAAAAATATTAGTAGGATACCATCATCGCTAATTAATAAGATTTATGATGATGACGACGACGGGTTAGTAGATTATGAGGATGGTTATGATCCTGAATATTGTCTTAAAGAAGTTGACAAATTTTTTAAAAAGCAAGACGAGGCTTTTAAAAAGGCAGCGCAATTTCATCGAAGAGGGGCAGGTGGCACTTCATCTTACTATGCAGAGGAGGTAAGAAGTTTGGTAATAAAAGATAGCAGCATTTATCTCATTAAGAACTATTCTTTTTTTTTATTTTATAGGGATGGAAATTTAATGCAGAAATGAGGAGATGGAAATTGCGAGCTGCTAGATCATTAGTTAAGAAACATAGGTAAGTGAAAATTTTATTTCTTTTACTTATATTCTTATATTGAAAATTAGTTATCAGCATATTACATTTACTTGTGGATAAGTGTGATATTATATACATGATGTTCCAATTCCTATTATTATTTATTTATTTCTTTACTCTTCTTTCCTGTTTTATTATTTTGAAAGCGAGAAAAGAAATGATGAACATATTCTTGATCTCCACGGTTGCTTTGTAAAAGAAGCACTTATTATAGTTAAAGAATGGTTAAATGATTGGTACCCAAAAAGAATGAGATCTGGTAAATCAGTTATTATTGTAACCTTTCTTATTTGAAAATTTGTAATTTTATTAACATTTTAATTGTCACTTCTATTAAGCTACACCATTGAAACCATTGAAAATAATTACAGGGAAGGGAAATCATTCTCCAAACGGAGTGGCAAAATTACCTGATGCTATTAATAAATTTTTGACAGAGGATAATTGGAATATTACAAAAAATAAAGGATATGTATTAGTTTATGGATTAAAAAATACTCCATAAAGGATTCATTAAACACAGCTAATAGTTCCTCCCGCTATCTATTCTTTGATTATCTAGTCTTAAGATTTCAATCAATAATTTTTTATTTTATATATTATTTATTTAAAGGATTTTATTTTTATTTATATTTAATAAAAATATTTTGGGTTAATTTATTTATTATAAAGTTTTGTTCTCAACGCCCATCCGCAAAGTCATATTTTACTTTTAATCTTTTATACTACAATCAGACTCTTCTATAATCTCCAGGTTGTTATATCAAAATTGGTGATTATATAGGAGTGTGATTACATAGAAATAAGAAGGTTCATAAATTAAAAACAGAAAATTACTATTTTGTCATCCCCATATCATACCCTTCATTCTTATGGACAATTTTTTTTAGGTGTGAAATCCTATTTTCATATTTATTTGTCATATATTTTAATTTCGGCCCAAATTAAAGGCAATTGGTTTCTCATCAAAAAGTATTTAAAGCAAAGATAAATTGCACAATTTATACAAATTTTTGGCCAGTATTACAGCATTAAGAAATTACATAATAAAAATGAGAAGTGAAGAGTACTAGGCCATGCCAAGAGCACCCCAAAAAATTTTTGGTAGAGTTTATTTATTATCCCATATTAGTATGTTCCACCTCCCAGCTTTCATTTTTATTAAATATCTGGAAGACTGTGTTTTTTCATGCCTAGTAAACCTTAACCTTATTTGTCATACATAGTTTATTACTAGTATCAAAGGTATCATTATATGTTAATGCATAACTCTGATTAAAAATCACGTTTTTAGAATACTCTTTAGATAGTTAATGGAGAGTATAATACAGAAGATAAATATTTTTTATTATTTTAACTAAATTATAATCTTATACAGTATAATATCAGTGATGATCACTACTAGTAATAAATAG
>QKYT01000035.1:241856-254577 GCA_003550305.1 Glomus cerebriforme | reverse complement strand
GCATTAGGCCAAACAGGTTTCGGCAAGCAACCTTAGTTTAAAGTTTTATATTATTTTATAATTATATGAAATCATATGATATGATATAATTTTAGCCTATTCTGACTTTAATTTCAACTTTTAGACCTTCAGACTAAAATATTTTAACTTTTAAAGTTTAATTTTAGTTTCATATATAGACTTGTACCTGCATGCAATATATAAGTTTTAATTATAAATGATTAGAAAGTACTATTAAAAGGTGAATAAAAATGTGAAATTTTAAAATTAGTGAATAAAAGAATTAGGTTACAGAATGAGAATTTCATGTATATAATAAGTTACATTAATAATAAAACAAAGATTCAAAAAGTTGTATGATAATAAATATATATTGCATATATATAATATATTATACTAATAATAAAACAAAAAATACTATTAAACGTAATTAATAAATCATATGAAAGGAATTTTATTGGTAAATGATTATTTTACAAAAGCTAATTCTATAGAATTTTAACTAATTTTTAATTCCTATAATTGCTATAATTAATCACATGAAACGTTAAATATTTAAGAATTCCTTCTTCTATAATAATTACATCATATGTATTACTTCTCTTAGTGATTTTATTTATATTAAAGTCATGAAATATAACATATAAAAAATATTTTTATAGAACATAAATTTCAATAGAATTAAAAGTTCTGCATTATTTATCTGACTTTTTTTTTAACCAATAGTTTTATTTATTTTCTGTATTTAGAGAGCAGTAACTTTTACCTATAATAATAATGCTTTATCAAAAATTAGCACTAAAAATATTGTTAAAAAAATTTGATCACTTCTTGATCATTAATACTCAAAAAGACTGATATATATAATCAAAAAAATTTGGTCAAAAGTATTAAAAGAAAGCAGATTTTCTCTAATATTCAAATTGCTTCTATGATAACAGTTTATTAAATCTGAAGGTTTCCAATATATAATTAAATGAAAGAATTATAAAATCCAGAATAAAATATTATTTAAAAAACTTGGTAAGTTTAAGTTTTATGAAATAATACTTATTGTTCTTTAATTAAATTAATTCTTTCTTAAAAAAAAAAGCATAGAAGGTACATATAAAGCCAAATCTTTATAAGAATACTAATTCTAAAATTTAAATATAATTTTATCTGAAATACTTTATATTATTATATAAAATAATTTTTATTCAGTATGTCATATAAGAAAAATTTAGATTAGTTAATATTTTAATATTTTACACTTGCATATTCATTTATATTTTATATAGTTATATATCTTACTGTTGAAATATAATGTGATTTGTTATAAACTAATTAGATTGTTTGCATTTCAATTTTTCTTTTTAACTTTAATTTCATATTACTTAGTAACTTAGATTTGAATTGGAACAGATCAGTCTTGTATTTTGGATTTAAGTAGATTTATGAATTAATATATTGTAAGTTTGCTAAATTATTAATATTGAATTATCAAAATATATTATAACTATACTTAAGAATTCTATAACTATCTACAAAAATAAAGATTTCCTTATTAATTAATAGTAAAATTATTAGTTGTATTAAAGAAATTTTGTTTCGTAAATTCAAGGTTCTATTATAAGTTAATTTTGAAACTATAGTTTAGCTTATGAGTGAATGATGCCCTTGCAATTTGTCATTTTCAAATTCCGACACTAAAATTGATTATTCATAGTCTATTGGTAAGCTAAACAAACTTTTTTTAATCTATTTTTATCTATTAATAAGATAATAAGATTAATAAGCTAAATAAACTCGAATAAAAAGGCACGTTGTCACGAAACTTTTGAATTAACATTAATTCATAACCCATTTCTTTTCTATTTAAAATTAAGCAAATATGAGTGAACTTGAACAAGTACCTGATCAAGAAACTGATGTCCAAGAGTCAGAAGAAGAAGAAGTAAAATTTCTTCGTCTATTTATGTCATCCATTACGTATTCTACAAATACATAAAACGCGCCTTTACTTTTAGGAACTTTTCTATACTGAAATAGACGAGTTACAGAATCATGGAATTAACTCTTCTGATATTGTTAAACTAAAGAGTGCCGGTATTTGTACTGTGCGGGTATCATATCACATAAATATTTTTAAAAGTGATTTATTTGTTATTACTGTACATCTAATTTTTGTAAATAGGCTATTCATATGACAACCCGCAGAAATCTCTGCAAAATTAAAGGTCTTTCCGAAGCAAAAGTTGATAAACTCAAAGAGACGGCCAGCAAACTTCAGGTGATAATTGGAAAATCTTTATGATAAATCGATAGTATTATATACATATTCACGCGTTATTTTTGGCTAGTCTGCTTCTTTCATGACTGGTACAGAATTTTCGCAAGTAAGATCGAAAGTAATGCATATTTCAACAGGCAGTAAAACGTTGGATTCACTTTTAGGCGGTATATAAATTGAAATTTCGCATAATAATAATTTGGAATTTTTTGAATGATCATTTATTCTATCGAACAGGTGGAATTCCCACCATGTCCATCACTGAAGCCTTTGGTGAATTTAGAACGGGTAAGACGCAAATCGCACATACTTTGTGTGTTGTGGCACAGCTTCCACCAAGCATGGGTGGGACGAGCGGCAAGGTATTAATTGCTTAAACAATCATGATAACTTATTTACATTATCATGTTATAACTTTATTATTTTGTCTTCATTTAGGCTGCGTTCATCGATACGGAAGGTAAATTCTTTATTGCCATAAAAGATTTACGACAATCTGATCTCATTCTCATTTTATTAACCATAGGAACCTTTCGACCAGAGCGTATCAAAGCAATAGCTGCTCGTTTCGGAATTGATCAAGAAGCAGCACTTGAAAACATTCTTTTCGCTCGTGCTTTTACTTCAGAACATCAAATGGAATTGATTATTGAGTTGACTGCTCGATTTGCTGAAGAAAGAGGAGTTTACAGATTATTGGTACGTTACACAATAACCCTCGAAATAAAATTTGTAATATTGTTAAACTTATTTTCTTTTTTTTTTTGTCAGATAATTGATTCTATTATAGCTCTTTTCCGAACCGATTATGCTGGTCGCGGTGAACTCGCTGAACGACAACAAAAGTTGAATATTATGCTTAGTAGGTTGACAAAAATATCGGAGGAATTCAATGTAGCTGTTTACATTACAAACCAGGTAATAAAAACAGATTTTTTCAATTATAAATTGATAGACTTATTAAAATATCTTTATTAGGTTCAAGCTGATCCAGGTAGCAGCATGATGTTTGTAAGTGATCCACGCAAACCTATTGGCGGTCATGTACTTGCTCACGCGTGAGTATCTTTTCTTTCATCTTTATCATAAAATATATAAACCAAATTAAATATTTTAAACTTTTGATAGATCAACTATTCGTCTTTACCTTCGCAAAGGTCGTGGAGATGAACGTATTGCAAAAATCTATGATTCACCTGATATGCCTGAGGCCGAAGCACGTAAGTCGATAGAATATTTAATAAGATCATTTTATTTTATTTTTTTTTTTATTATAACTAATTTTATTATACATATATGTACATATGATAGCATATACTATTTCAGCTGGTGGTATAATTGATAGCTCAGGTTGATATACAATATTACAACACAATTTATAAACCGGTATTATTATTAATTACTAATTTGCGATCCATGTATTTATTATGGGTGCTATTAAAGTTGTACAATTGTTTGAAAATCAAGTATTATTTTATATTATAATTCAATGAACAAAAATAAAGTAAAAAACTTGATTATTTTATTTGCAGAAACCTCTTGAATTTCTAGTTATATATTCATTTAACACGTTGACAATAAGATAAATATAAATAATAAATAATCTAATTTGTACAAATTATTCGATAATCTATTTAACGCATATAATATAATAATTAACATACATATACGTAATTAAAGTTATAAAAATATATTGTTCATGTGAGACTTAATGATATGTTTCTTTGTCAACATTATGAAATGTAGAAAGAATAATAAAACTGTACATACGAAATTTCAAACAGAACGGAAACGTATTACACGTGTTGCATGAAAGATAATCCGCAGTTTATAACGTCATTGATCAGCATAAAAAAAATTCTACAGTTACTCAAAATCGGTAAAATTGAATGTTAAAATTGATTGATATTGATGAACTTTATGCATTTCCTACAAAAAAGTAAAAAAAATGAACGAATTTATTGGTAATATGGAATTTTTTTTTTTTTTTGTGATCAAAATTTTTTCGATAATCAAAAAATTTCAATGATAATGATAATAAATATAATAAATAAATGACTCAGAGAAATTAAATGTAACATATCGTGGAGTTAACGTCACATTGAGCAATATTGGAAATGAAACTCGCGCGATCGAGAATTTTATTTGGGCGTTTTTATTTAATCGATAATTTTTATTTTACCCATACACTTTTCATTCCTCAATCTGTTTAATTAATTCACAAAGAAAACACTTTATTATGTGGCGCAGCTTATTTTATTTGTAACAACATTCTTTTCAAAAGAAAAATCAAGGCGTAAAAAAATTCTTTTGTTACCTTAACCTGAATAATAACAATCAATAACGCGTTTTTTATCGGTCTATTCCTTGTATAAAAAAGATAAAAGATAAAAAAAAATTAATTTTTTTTTGACCTGGGACCACTAATTAATTGTGCTTACATTATACTCTTATATTAAACCCGATAAAGGAAAAAAAAAAAAATATTTTTTTTTTATAAACTTGTTTTTATTTATTTATGGTTACTTTAAAATTTAAATTAGGATTAGGATGGGAGATTGCGTGTGGTATTGTGTTTCATTTATACCTTATCAATCACAAAATTATTTATTATTTATTATAAATCATATTTCTTTCTTTTCGATTAATGGACTAGGAATAAAATTAAGGAAAAAACATTTCAAATTCATCAGATATTTTTCAAATGTCGGGAATACTTATTATTCTTTTCATTATTATTCTGAAAATTCTTAAACTTTCCACGTTGAAAAATGAAAACGCAAAAAGAATAAATCCGAAATTATTTATTATTTTTAATTTAAAGTTCGCGCGAAATTATTATGATATATTAATAAAAAGTATTGTTATTGAATACTGAGTAAATAAATTTCCAGATTTGACAAAGTATATACATAAAATTAGCTTATCAATGATTAAATGCAGTTATTTAATACATGAATTTATTTAAACTACTGGATACTTTATTGTTTTTATCGTACAGTATATTATGTCATTTATGACTTTGTTATCCCTTGTTCTTGTCGTACAAAAAATTAACAACACACAAACAAAAGCCCCTCCTTCAAACAAATCAATCATTCTTCCAAAGCATGCAAATTTTAATTTTTGGGTTAGGACAATTTTTACCATCGAAAAAAATCCTAAATATTTCAAGATTCGCATTTCCAAAATTCACGGATATTTATGGGGTATATTGAAAAATTCAAAAAAAAAAAAATACCACTTTTTCTTTTTTATTATCCTTTTTTCCACCTTTTTTTTTTATTTATTTTTAGTTTATATACAAAAAAGAAAAAAAAGAAATTTTTATTATCAAAAAAGAAATTTTTTTATACAAAAAGAAAAAAAAAAAAAATTTTTTCACAATCGATGCATACTGGAAGAATTTTTATCCATCATTTTTTTTTTTTTTTTGTATATAATCATATAAAAACTTGTTTTCTTATTTGTTCATCCAATGAAAATGATGAAAATTTTTTTACAATAATAATAAATAAATAATTTGGTCACAAGTTTTAAACACTCAAAATTTTTTTAGATTGGTATATTTATTTATTTATTATTATTTTTTTTTCCCCCCATGATGAAAAAAGTAAAATGCTCAATTTTCCATGAAGAATGGGGAAAAAAAAGATTTAGGATTAATTCAGAATGGACAAAAAGAAAGAAAGATTTTTCAAAAAAAAAAATTTAAGGGTAAATTTTAGGATGATGATAGATATCGTAATGTTTATGATAAGAAAATTGCGATTGGTAAAGATTAACAAAGCGTTTTTATTTTTTAACGTATAACAAAAAAAAAACGCCAAAAATATTAAAGATAAAATGTCTAACCTTATAAAAAAGATGAACGAAATTTTTTTCCTTCTTTAAATTCTTACTTATTCAAAAAATAATGTTATTTTTGTACAACTTTCTTTTTGTACCATTATAATTTGAGGTCATATTTTCAACTTATTCACAATAAGGGTTAGTGTTAAAAGGAAAACTCCAATTATAGGTATCGAATGATAAATGAGAAATGATTTTAGACCCAAAATTATTTATGACGCATTTCAACATGATATATCGTAATTATTGCATTATGCCACTTTCCAACCAAGAGTGGAAAATGCTAAAAAAATTCCAAGAAATCCTATTTTTTTTTGCCGTTTTTATTTATCGGATGATGGTTACCCTGTTCGATATGTTGATGTTACCCCGAATTCTTGTGTAAAAGAAAAAATGACGCAAGATCATACAAATCCTATTGTTCCCAATTCAAAATTACTTATTAATATTCCATTTAACCGGTTAGCATTTTATTAAATCAAAAATACTGTGAACATGTTAATCAAATCCTTTTTTTTTTTTAAACAAAAAAGTGTTTCCCTATTGTCGAAAATCTGTAAATGAAATCAAAAATCCGGTTTTTTAATAGAATAGCATACAAACAAAAATTGGGATTTATAAAGAAAAATGCTACTTTAAAAAATTTTTTATTTTATATTTTCGCCAATTGTGGAAAATTTTTACAGTTTAAGAGAAAAATAAATATGTTGATTTATAATAGAAATTACGGTGTGTACAAAAAATTTTACCCATAGTCAACAAATGATGGCATCATTAGTATTATTTATCATCCCACACTACTGAACTCCCCCATTATAATATATTATATATAATTTTTTTTTTCTATTTTATATATATTGATAGCTTTTTTTAGTTTTTTTTTGGATTTTCTTCACGCGATGACTTTTTAGAAAAAAGTGTTTTTTTTTTTACATAAAAGCCCGTATTTTTTTATTCAATTCTCGGAGAATTACTCGTTTGTTTTGTTATTAAAAAAAAAAATTATATATTTTTTTTTNTTTTTTTTTTTGTTCTCTACTTTCTCCTTTTTTTTATAATTTCATCATCATCATTGAAACAAATACCGACCTTTCGTCTTCATCTTTATATTATATAAAAATAAATTTTGATAGCTGACTAATTTTTTTTTTTAAAAAAAAAATTTTTTCATCCTTTTATAGAAAATTGGATTTTTTGTTGGCAATCAAAAAAAAAAAAAGGATTTAAACAAGCAAAAGGAGTACATGTCCCAAAAGTTAATCTCCATTGACTTGATATAATTGAAATCGTTTCTTGCAATACGAATTTTTATAAATAAAAAAAATTATTAGTAATTTGCACGAACGAAAATAATTTAACGAAAACGTAACGAAAAAAAAATATTTTTTTTTTTTTTTAAAAAATTAGCAACGAATAATTACATTCTCAGACAACTTTTTCAAACAATATATATATATATATATAATATATACTATACATATACATATATATATATATATTTATTTGTTCCTTTTCAAAGAAAAATAAATTCTTATTTCCCTCAATCAAAAAATAATCATCTGTACAGTTGAAAGTGAATAAACTGATTAGTTTTTATCTTTTTAATTGAGATTAATTATTAATATTTAGAACAACCATGTCCTTTCAACCTAGTGCGGGTGACCGAGTTTTACCACCTATCATGACATTTAAGTCATCATCATCATCTACAATTCAAAAACCAGTATTACCACCTGTATCATGTCTTGCTCCTCCTATACCCCCTTTAATTTCCCCAATAACCCCTCCACCTGATTATTCATCTCGACAACCGCAACAATCTTACATGTTGTCACCACAGAAATCTGAACATTCATCCCCAAATACTGCAGCCAATGGTCACTTTCATTTTCAATCTGACACATCTCCTCCTCCTCAACAACAACAACAACAACAATATATTGAACAAAGATCACAATCTTTTTCACCTCCAAGGGTTGCTGTTAGTTCTCCACAACAATTATCTCATATGCAGTCTTCTTCACATCATCCTAATATGATGATAAGACCAATGCATCATCCTTATGCTCATCCAATTTATCATCAACAAACAAGACCTGTAGTCGATCCTGCAAGCGAATTATTGGCTGAAAAACGTCGGCGTAATGCCGGTGCTTCAGCTCGTTTTAGAGATCGTCGAAAGCAACGCGAAAGAGAAATGCAAGAAAAATGTCAATTTCTTGAAAGAAGAGTTCAAGAATTGGAGAATACGGATAGTGCTAAACGTATCGCTGAATTAGAAAAGAAATTGGAGGAGGCTAATGCAGAGAAAGACACAGCAAATCAAAAATTACAAGAACAGGAGAAAGAGGTATGTTTTTATGTTTTTAATTGTACATATATTTTTGTATTTTCCAATCAATAACTAATTATTTTATCACGTGCCATGACGCGTGTTTCATAATAAATTAGATTCATAAACTTCGCTCTCAATTATGTAACCGTGAACGTGATTTTGATTTTCTTACTCCTCCTTCATCTACGGGAGAATACGAATCAAAAGAGATTTTATTTGACACTTCAAGATTATCAAGATCTCCATCAACTTCTTCAACGACTTCTGATCATCAACTTAAACCAACAGATGTTAAATCACTTTTATCATAAGTGATTTAACCATTTTTTTTCGTCTCGATCGTTATGCAAAATAAATTATTTCAAAAAAATATATTATAATAATTTTTTTTCTTAAGGAATTATTTTTACGTTAAAAAATTTTTTTTTTTTTATGTTATTTTTTTTTGTCCTTTTAATTAAAAAAAATTTAGAATATTTAGATATAAAAAAAAAGATTAAACAAAACAATAATTTCTCCCCCTTTATGTTAAATAATATGAAACCCCTCTTTTTTTTTCTTTCTTTCTTAAATACATATTTTTTCTTCTTAAATATTTTTTACACCCTCTTATTTTGTATATAAATTAATATATTACGAAAAAAAAATCCTAAAAAAAAACAAAAAAAAACAAATACTTATTCTTTTAAGACAGGTTTTTTACGATTTTATATAATATTTTATATATACTCTTTTTTTTTTTACTTGTTAAATATAATATAATTTTTTACTCCTTTTAAATGAAAAAAAAATATATACCCTTACTTTTTTTAAAAAAAAAATTAAGATTTTATTTCATCCTATCTTTCTTTTCTTTAAATCCTCAAAAAAAAATTTTTATTTTTTGATAAAATAAAAAATGTAAAAACAAAATAACAAAAAAAAATTATATTCACTATAATAAAAAATTAACCTACGATTATGTTTTTATAATAAGGAACATGTTCTTGATCTACTGCGGGAAAAATATATAACCAATTTGAAAATCTACGTGATTTTTTTTTTTTTTTTTACATTACCAGGTAACAACGAAATGTATGTATTAAATAATATAACAAACAAATAGAAATCACACCAATCAAAGATATTGTTTTTTAAAAAAAAAAATTGCGGGGTGAATTTTTTCCTTTAAAATTGACAACGATTTATATGGACATGGTTTAACGATTAACCTTGATTAAGATTAAGCTGTTGTTTAATCGTATTAATTAACTATTTTTGATTATTGCATCTTATCTTTTACGCGATTTATCGATTTATTATCACAGCTGGGTGTGAAATAGCCCGTGTCATATGAATGTGCAGATATCTTTTCATCTTGACACTTTTTTTTTAAAAAAAAAATTTTCACTTTTCTAATAACCAAAACAAAGAATGGACATTGTTTGGATTTTTGATAATCTTTTTTTTTTTGTTTCATATGATGATGGCAAATTTTTTAATAAAAAAAAACATCTTAAATCCCAATCATCTCTCATTCTAAAATCGAGATCCCACAATTTTCGATATTAGGTGCTTTTTTTTAAAAAAAAATAAATGTAATTCTGGCCGGAATTATGAATTTTAAAATTTGGCCAAATTTAGAAAACCAGATGTCTTTTGTACTTTTTAATATTTGTTAATTAATTTTAGATACTTTTTATCTTTTTAAGTTAGATCCTTAGATGCCAGTTTAATAAAATGAAATATAAAGTTTAAAAAAAATAAGATTACATTAAAATTACTAAATTCCAATTTTTAGAAAAGATAACTTATTTAATAATTACTAATTTATACTTAAAATAATTTTTTTTTTTTCATATAAAATAGTACTTTTTTAATTAGAACTTTATTTTTAAATCAAATATTTTTTTTTTTTTTTTTTTTAAAGATAAGTTAATTATATTTATTTATTAAAGTTTAATAAAGACAAATACATCATGTAAATCATAAATATGTCTTCTAAAAGAAAAATGTAATTTGCTGCATGAGAATATTGATTTGTAAATTTTTAAATCAAATATTTACTTTTAATAAATATATTATAGTAGTATCAATTTGGTTAACAGTATATATTTAGTTATGTTTATCATAATATATAAAGCAAAAATTTAAATAATATTTATTATCTAAAAAATAAATAATTTAAATAATTTAAATATAATCAAATTATCATTAACTCTTTTCCAAAATTTCATGTTTATTTTTTGAAAAAATGCAACTTTAAAAAGGTAAAAGGCTTTAAAAATCTAAGAAAAAATGCTTCTTTTATTGTTATTTTTGGTATAACTTGATAATTTAAATTATTTTAGCTTTTTATTGGATAATAACTTAAGTATTTTAATAACAGTATATTTGGTCTTTTTTAATTCCTGTAATACTAATTTAGTTTAGGCCATACAAACTTAATTTATTGGTTTTCATAACATAAAAATTTTGAAAATGACCCAACAACCTGACTTTTAATTTTTTTTCAAAAAATTTTATATGTAAAATTCATATGAAATTTTTTTGTAATTTTTTAAAAAATTATACCCAGTATAGTAATAATATATAAAATTTTTTTTTAAAATTTAATACAGATTGATCCGGCTAGTTATGAGAAGCAATTTTATTACTTTGTATCACCTTATTTATGTGAAAACTAAAATCAAAAAATCTAAAATAATAAAAGATTTTATAAAAAATATATCTCAGAAGATTTTGAAAAAAAATTATATTTTTTTTTAAAAAGTTGATTTGGTATTTTATTATATTTTTAATTGGTAATTAGTTTGCTACCTATTACTACTTTGCAATGGGTTTTAAATTTTATTTATAATTTTTAATTCTGGTCAGAATTATGTGTATGCACATCAATTTTCTTTTTGGAGTACATCTAAAGTGAAGCAGAATCACATGATTTTCATAAAATTTTTGGCCAGAATTATGGCATTAAGAAATTATGCATATGACAAATAACAGTTTATAAATAGAATTTCATTTATTGAAAAAATTCTAAGTTTCTAGAATACTTAGGAAAAATGGAAAATGAAGATGTGATGCAGAAGATAACAGATATGCATGACCAAAATGTGTAACAGGTTACGCTGATTATACTGTTTGATATGTGTGATGCATATTTTTAAACAAACATGTATAAGTCAAAATTTACAACAAAAACCTTCTTTGTCACTCTAAGTAAACTTGCAGAGTGATCAAAAATACACTCCTAAACATAATTTCAAAAGGTAAAAATAGTTTATTAAAGTCTTTTTTTTTTGAGAAAATAAATTTTTTATAAAAATATTATTGTGACTCATGTACTGAACATTTTATTGATCATTTCTAAAAAAGTATTTTAAAGTACAATATATCTGGTATAACCTGTCATACATTTTGATCATGTGATAGATATTCACTATAATCACCTGATTCTGCTCTGCTTTAGACGTTTCCCTTTTTTGGAATTTTATGTAATCTTATACTATCATTTGATTCAATTTTTATAGGAAATAATTATATAATGTAACGTAATTAGATTAAAACATTTATTTATACAGTTAATCTAAATGTTACAATTACATACAAATATTTTTAATTATATAGATTAATTATTATTTTGTTTTAAATAATTTTAATATATAAAAATGCAATAATTTATTAAATGAAATAATATTTTTTTTAGAAATTTGTGTAATGCATTTCATAAAAAATAAAATTGTTTTTTTTTACAGATATTATAAAAGAAGATTTTATTTAGTATTAATATTTAAATTAAAATTAAAAAATATAATAAATAAATATGATAAATGGGATTTTATATCTCAAGAAAATTACGTTAAGTTCATAAAATAATTAAGAATAAAAGGTATGATATAAAAGTAATAAATATTTATATATATATAAATTATACAATATTAATTAGGACTATGACATTTATTAGGTAATATTTTAAAGAGTGGAGAGTAAAACAAAATCTTACATGATATAAAATTAAGCATTTTTATTGGTTAAAATTAATATTATACAGTCATCCCCCTCTATAGTCACCCCCTGTATAAGCACAACCTCTACATAATCACATTAATTTTAGTCCCGATTTTTTATATAGTAAAATACCCCCTTTATAGTCATAAATTGATTATAGTCACTATCACAGCAATCATTAGTCCCAAGATAATAGTTAACATATGAAAATTTCCCTTTTTATAGTCACATCATGTGATCAAACAAATATATTTGGAAAATATATTGCGCGTCTT